>CM037640.1:6628315-6667112 GCA_015227895.2 Colaptes auratus
AGTCCAGCCTATCATCCAACACCATCTAATTAAAAAACCATGGCACCAAGCACCCCATCCAGTCTCCTCTTAAACACCTCCAGCGATGGTGACTCCACCATCTCCCTGGGCAGCACAGTCCAATGACCAAACACTCTTTCTCCAAAGAACTTCTTCCTAACATCCAGTCTAAACCTCCCCTGGCACAGCCTGAGACTGTGTCCTCTTGTTCTGGTGCTGGTTGCCTGGGAGAAGAGACCAACCCCCACCTGGCTACAACCCCCCAGGTAGTTGCAGACAGCAATAAGGTCTCCCCTGAGCCTCCTCTTCTCCAGGCTAAGCAACCCCAGCTCCCTCAGCCTCTACTTGTAGGGCTTGTGCTCCAAACCCCTCCCCAGCTTTGTTGCCCTTGTCTGGACACATTCCAGCAACTCAACATCTGGGTTTTTTTTGCAGGCTGTAGATCTGACAGGATTAAATGAGTATTTGACCCTGGACCTTTGAGATATACAGTAGAAAGTCTAAACAACTGGTGTGATTCTTCTATGTGTGTACATAACCGAGGGTCCAATTCCCTGTGCAAATAGCTTACAAGTGCTTGGAGACACTGGATGATTGCTGCCACTAAATAATGCGAGCTGTGATCATTATTAATCATTATTTTATTACTGTTGTAGTACAGCTCTAGAAATAGACACATCAGATGCAAATTTGCGCTGCTGTGTTGACTTTTAGTTTGGCCATGCTGATTTGCAGCACCATGGAGGAGTTTAGTATTTGGATATAGATATATGGGCAGCATCCTTCATGTAGAGAAAAGGTGTTTGTATTTCACTTGACATCTATTAGCATATCACTCTTTCCCTCACCATTTGCAAATGTGACAATTGAAACAGACATTTATCTGCAAAATACCAAGCATTAAGTTAGCATAAATTCAAAAATTAGCAGATGGTGAAAAATAATTTGGAGTTCTCCTGGTGTTTTGTTATTGGATTTCATCATATAGGCTTTACCAGCCCGATGAGCCAGTGCTCTGTAAAGCGAAGAAAATGGCAGCATCAGGTTCATCTCTGTTATTTGATTTGCCGTGAGAATTGTGTGGCTTATGCTGTGGTTTTGAGATTGTTGATCAGACCTGGTCAAAGAGTTGCTCTTTCTCATATGGGAAGCCTTGAATGGAGAGGGACATTCTACCAGGAAGAATTCTGCTAGGGTGGCAGATGGGAGCCCCAGTAAACACCAGGTCTAAGCCAGAGCCTCCAAAAGGATCTGGGGCACCCCCTGCAATAGTGTAGCTGCTTGTTTAGTGAGCACAATACACCACCTGATAGGATAGAATAGAATAGAATAGAAATAATCAGGTTGGAAGAGACCTTTGAGATCATCAAGTCCAACCTA
The DNA here is from genome assembly GCA_015227895.2 of Colaptes auratus. Classification (NCBI taxonomy): domain Eukaryota; kingdom Metazoa; phylum Chordata; class Aves; order Piciformes; family Picidae; genus Colaptes; species Colaptes auratus. The sequence goes on from CM037640.1 coordinate 6,629,696, forward strand.
TCATCCAACACCATCTAATCAACTAAACCATGGCACCAAGCACTCCATCCAGTCTCTTCCTAAACACCTGCAGGGATGGTGACTCCACCACCTCCCTGGGCAGCACATCCCAAGGGCCAATCTCTCTTACTGGGAAGAACTTCTTCCTAACATCCAGCCTAAACCTCCCCTGGTGCAGCTTGAGACTGTGTCCTCTTGTTCTGGTGCTGGTTGCCTGGGAGAAGAGACCAACCCCCATCTGGCTAAAACCTCCCTTCAGATAGTTGTAGACAGCAGTAAGGTCTGCCCTGAGCCTCCTCTTCTCCAGGCTAAGCAACCCCAGCTCCCTCAGCCTCTCCTCACAGGGCTTGTGCTCTGGTTGGACTCATAGCTTCCCTTTCCTAGCTAATTTCAGCTCATCTGTTTGCTTTTTGCTCTCCTGGAATTCTCCATACAGTTTCCATAAAACAGGGCACTCCCCCTCTTCTAAAAACATGTGGCATTGGGCAGGGCAGGGGGGGAAAGGGGGAGTAGGGATGGGTGTTGAGCCTCCACAGGAGCAGCCACATATCAGTAAGGGGGCTCAAAATTATTATTCCTGCATAAACAGCATTTGCATTGCCTAGGGGTCCAGTTCTTCTGGATGAAAAGAGCTATAAATGTAAGGTATTATTAGCACATGGCTTTGTAGTGAGCCACCCTCAGGCCACATTAAGGTTTTTGATGTTTCTCACTTGCAGCCTCTAAAGGGATCTTAACATGATTTCAGAAAAGGAAAGAAGAAAAAATAAAGAGCCTTCCATCTCTTTTCAAATTTGAAATGAAAATGAAAATACTTGTATTTTGATTCTGATTTCTGTTGAGTGGTGATGCTTTGCTAAGATACAGTGATACAGGCTGGGAACAGAGTGGCTGGAGAGCAGTCAGGCTGAAAGGGACCTGGGGGTACTGGCTGATAGAAGGCTGAACATGAGCCAGCAGTGTGCCCAGGTGACCAAGAGGCAAATGGCATCCTGGCCTGCATCAGGCCAGCAGGAGCAGGGAAGTCATTATGCCCCTGTACTCTGCACTAGTTAGGCCACATCGTGAGTCCTGTGTCCAGTTCTGGGCCCCTCAGTTTAGGAAAGATGTTGAGTTGTTGGAACATGTCCAGAGAAGGGCAACAAAGCTGGGGAGGGGTTTGGAGCACAAGCCCTGTGAGGAGAGGCTGAGGGAGCTGGGGTTGCTTAGCCTGGAGAAGAGGAGGCTCAGAGGAGACCTTCTTGCTCTCTACAACTACCTGGAGGGAGGTTGTAGCCAGTTGTGGGTTGGTCTCTTCTCCCAGGCAACCAGCACCAGAACAAGAGGACACAGTCTCAAGCTGCACCAGGGGAGGTTTAGGCTGGATGTTAGGAAGAAGTTCTTCATAGAAAGAGTGACTGGCCATAGGAATGTGCTGCCCAGGGAGGTGGTGGAGTCACCATCACTGGAGGTGTTTAGGAAGAGACTGGATGTGGTGCTTGGTGCCATGGTTTAGTTGATTATATGATTAGATCAGCCATCCTAATGTTGCAGGAATACCTCCTGCTATGGAACTCAGTATCTGGCTGGGTTAAAAATGCCCCAAGGGCCCTATTGATGAGGGGAAACTCACTCTCCACGGCCTTTTTAACATTCAGCAACAACATAACTTGCTTGTTTCCTCTGTATTGGAAATGTCAACAAATGTCACCCAAGTTCTTTGTTTCCCTATCTTTTGACATATGATTAGATATGCATGTAGAGTGTGTTAATCAGAGAGCTTTATTCTTCTGTGAATTAACAGGGCAAGCATGATGCTGCACTGAAGAAAGGTTTCTTCTATTAGTTTTGGCACAAGGAAAAACTTACTGCTCTACAGAAGATTTACTGAAGAGAGAGATCAAAAGAAGACCTGTTAGCCTCTAGTGGTCTGTTCTTGTTCTAGCCTGAGGTCTCTGTTTATTACTCTAGGACTTTCCTTGAGAGACAAATTTTGAATGCTTTGCCCAGAGTGTTTCATTGAATCATAGAATCAATAAGGTTGGAAAAGACCTCAAAGATCATCGAGTCCAACCTGTCACCCAACACCTCATGGCTAACCAAACCATGGCACCAAGTGCCACATCCAATCCCCTCTTGAACACCTCCAGGGATGGTGACTCCACCACCTCCCTGGGCAGCACATTCCAATGGCTAACAACTCTCTCTGGGAAGAACTTTCTCCTCACCTCCAGCCTAAACCTCCCCCGGCACAGTTTCAGACTGTGTCCTCTTGTTCTGGTGCTGGTTGCCAGGGAGAAGAGACCAACCCCCACCTGCCTACAACCTCCCTTCAGGTAGCTTTAGGCAGCAATAAGGTCTCATCTGAGCCTCCTCTTCTCCAGGCTTAACCACCCCAGGTCCCTCAGCCTCTCCTCATAGGGCTTGTCCTCAAGGCCTCTCCCCAGCCTTGTTTGCCCTTCTCTGGACTGGTTCAAGAGTCTCACTGGCCTTCATAAATTGAGGGGCCCAGAACTGGACACAGGACTCAAGGTGTGGCCTAACCAGTGCTGAGCACAGAGCACAATGAATTTCCTGCTCCTGCTGACCACACTATTCCTGATATAGGCCAGGATGCCATTGGCCTTCTTGGCCACCTGGGCACACTCCTGGCTCATGTTCAGCCAGCTGTCAATCAGTACCCCTAGGTCCCTTTCTGCCTGGCTGCTCTCCAGACACTCTGACCCCAGCCTGTAGTGCTGCATATGGTTGTTGTGGCCAAAGTGCAGCCCTGGCACTTGGACTTGTTGAATGCCATCATGGTGCACTCTGCCCATCTGTGCAGCCTGTCAAGGCCCCTCTGCAGAGCTCTTCTACCCTCTAACAGATCAACATCTGCCCCCAACTTGGTGTCATCTGCAGATTTACTTAACCCCCTCATCCAGATCATCAATAAAGATGTGGAACAGGATGGGGCCCACCACTGATCCCTGGGGCACACCACTAGTGACAGACCACCATTCACCACCACTCTCTGGGCTCGGCCCTCCAGCCACTTCCTAACCCAGCTCAGAGTGCTGCTGTCCAAGCCAGGGGCTGACATTTGATATATCCTTTCTAGCACTATGGATCCCATTATTTTTCCTGGGACACTATTTTACACTCAATATCGCTGAGATCAACATTTTGGAAGTCCTTAGTTGTCTTTCACACCTGAATAAAAATATCAGAAATTGCTTAGTTCCCCAAAAGTGAGATTCCAGGAGATTCTAATGATACCCAGAACATGTAGGTTCTTGAGTTAATTTAGGAAATATGTCTGCAGCTCCTAAAACATTAAGAGTCTTTGAACCTGTATCATTAACTTTTAATGATGCTGCTGATATTCAGATTAAATTATCATGTGAAAACAGTAATTTATTGTATGTCCTAACACTAGGTACATAATATAATTAGAATAGGTGGAATTTAACATTTATAAGGGACATTTTGCACTAGCATAATTATTTAATTAGGGCAATGCTGGGAGGTCCCCAAGGATGCTGAGTTTATAATTTTCACATACAATGTGAAATCAGTGAAAGAAACAATTTCAGCCCAAACTGCTTTCAGCACAGATAGACAATGAGGGGTGAAAATCTTTGCTTTTGTTGTAAAGACATAGAAGAATATGTGATAGAATATAGGATTCTTTGAGTCTATGAATATTAAGGGACTTTTCAAAGGGCAAATACCAGTTGTCTGTCACAAAGCAGTTAACTATGTCTCTGTGCATGACAAGATTGTCTTGCTTTTTCATCTGCAGCTATTCTATACATATTAAATTCTGATGATTTATACAGCTCTGCAATGTGTCAATTCTTTCTCATCTTTAACAGTCAGATGTTTCAACTACTTGTAGATAGTTAGTCATTGTTATATATATTTGCTTTGTTTTGGATTTTATTTTAGTCTGTCCCCCTAAAAAAAATTAAAAGTTCTGTTAAAACATCCATGAATCCATTTGTGAAACTGCACTCTGTAAAACGTTAAATAGAATAGAATAGAATAGAATAGAATAGAATAGAATAGAATAGAATAGAAAAGAAAAGAAAGAATAGAGTAGAATAGAATAGAATAGAATAGAATAGAATAGAATAGAAGGAATAGAATAGAATAGAATAGAATAGAATAGAATAGAATAGAATAGAATAGAATAACCAGGTCGGAAAAGACCTTTGAGATCATCGAGACCAACCTATCACCCAACATCATCTAATCAATTAAACCATGGCACCAAGAGCCCCATCCAATCTCTTCCTAAACTCCACCAGTGATGGTGACTCTACCACCTCCCTGGGCAGCACATTCCAATGGCCAATCACACCTTCTGTGAAGAACTTCTTCCTAACATCCAGCCTAAACCTCCCCTGGTGCAGCTTGAGACTGTGTCCTCTTGTTCTGGTGCTGGTTGCTGGGAGAAGAGACCAGCCCACACCTGCCTGCAACCTCCCTTCAGGCAGTTCTAGAGAGCAATAAGGTCTCCCCTGAGCCTCCTCTTCTCCAGGCTGAGCAACCCCAGCTCCCAACATTGTAGCAACATGTACCAACAATGTGCTGCCTCCTTAGTGAAATGCGCTCTGACTGCAGTTTTCAGAAGCCAAGGTAATATGGTGATGTAAAGCTCCACTGACTGCACAATGCCCACTCTGCTGCCTGTCTTCCAGCTTCTAGCCATGGAATCTTCCATGAAAGCCTTGCAAAAGTAAGGCCATGGAAGGCAAAATATGTAATTCCTCAGTCCAGATTTCCTAATGTCAGGTATCAGGAATTTCCTGAAATGAATCAGTTCTTGAAGTGGTATAAGTGGAGTCACCGTCCCTGGAGGTGTTCAAGAGGGGATTGGATGTGGCACTTGGTGCCATGGTCTAGTCATGAGGTCTGTGGTGATGGGCTGGACTTGATGATCTTTGACCTCTTTTCCAACCTTATTGATTCTATGATTACTATTATGAGAGGGTGAAAATCCTCACAGGAAAAATATCAAAGCTTGCTTCTATATTCTTTTATGACCCCTATGCTCTATAACACCACTTTAACCCACCCTCTTAAAGGCTCGTCGTTAACTTTCAACCTCCCTTTGCACCACATAAAGTTAAAAGTATTTCAGATTTTACATATGCTTGGAATACTCAGATGAGAAATCTCATCTGGCATTACTTCTGATGACCAGCACCAGAACAAGAGGACAGAGTCTCAAGCTGTGCCAGGAAAGCTTTAGGCTGGATGTTAGGAAGAAGTTCTACATAGAAAGAGTCATTGGCCATTGGAATGGGCTGCCCAGGGAGGTGGTGGAGTCACCATCACCTGGAGGTGTTTAGGAAGAGTCTGGATGGGGTACTTGGTGCCACTGTTTAATTGATTAGTGTTGGATGATAGGTTGGACTTGATGATCTCGAAGTCTTTTCCAACCTGGTCTATTCTATTCTATTCTATTCTATTCTATTCTATTCTATTCTATTCTATTCTACTCTATTCTATTCTATTCTATTGTGGTTTTTTTTTGTTTGGTTTGGTTTGGTTGTTTGTTGCTTTTTTTAATCAAGTTGAATGATAAACAAAGGGTTAAATGATGAAGTCTTTCACTGATTCCAGTTGCTTGCATCTGAGGTATAACTAGAGTCAAGAAATCTGCATGTTTAATCAGTCAAATCTCTTATTCATCTCTGTTCAAAAAGAGTGGAGGGGAGCTCTGTAAAATCAACTCTGTCATTACAGAGTACTCTCCCCATGCCAACAATTTCTTGCAGAAATAAAACTTCTTACCAGGAACCAATGAAAACATTAGTGGAAATGTTGGAAAACAGTTAGGCACCTGAAATTAGTACCTTTTGCATTTCCTCCCAGCTCTTTGTGCTTTAATCATTTGCTTGTGTTTTGATAAGCAGCTGTACACTGTGAGTGCATCCAAACCTTGATATCTTTGTATTATTTCACTATATTGCATCATATGGAAACAGTTTCCAGACGCTTTCTGACTCATAGTAGTATCAGTATCAGTATCAGTATCAGTCAGGGCTGGAAGGGACCACAAGGATCATCTAGTTCCAACCCCCCTGCCATGGGCAGGGACAGCCCACACTAGATCAGGCTGGACAGAGCCTCATCCAGCCTGGGCTTAAACACCTCCAGGGATGGGGTCTCAACCACTTCCCTGGACAACCCATTCCAGGGCTTCACCACTCTCACGGCGAAGAACTTCTGCCTCATGTCCATCCTGAATCTCCCCACCTCCAGCTTTATTCCATTCCCCCTAGTCTTATCACTACCTGACATCCTGAGAAGCCCCTCCCCAGCCTTCTTGTAGGCCCCCTTCAGATCCTGAAAGGTAAAGAAGTAACTCCTACCTTTACTGGACTTTAAGGATGGTAAATTCCTAGAAACTAAAGCAATTCACAAGTATTCCTACAAGCTCCAATGCTGATTAAGGGTGTGCCTGCCTGTTTGCATGCTTCCTCTGTGCCTCTCCTATATAGCTTTTCATTGCACTGCCTGAACATGTTCTTCAGCATGAGCTGTGGACATATGGGAGATGTGATACATGAGGGAAATATTTCCATATAACCTGGTTAGGTTCAGGCTGTCTTTTGAACATATTTTTGTTAGCCCTGTTTCCTGTGGCTTCTTTACCTTGTGTTAAGCATCTGGAGATGGAGCTTTTATTTAAATGCTTCAATTCTTTCCAGTGTATTTGTAGGCATTTTATACCCAGCACTTTTTCTGGAAAGACATTAATATACACTATTCCAGATGACCTTTAGTCACTTCACCTTTTGCCAGAGAGTTTACATGTCCAGGCAAGGCATATTGCTGCAATGAACCACATGAGCTGAATCATCAAGCCCGGAGAGATGGGAAGTTGAGGCAAGCCAGAGAGACCAAACTGCCTACCCTTCATTCACCTCTGTGCCAAGGATTTGGGGCACAAACCCTATGAGGAGAGGCTGAGGGAGCTGGGGTTGCTTAGCCTGGAGAAGAGGAGGCTCAGAGGAGACCTTCTGGCTGTCTACAGCTACCTGAAGGGAGGCTGTAGCCAGGTGGGGGCTGGTCTCTTCTCCCAGGCAACCAGCACCAGAACAACAGGACACAGTCTCAAGCTGTGCCAGGGGAGGTTTAGTCTGGATGTTAGGAAGAAGTTCTTCACAGAAGGAATGATTGGCCATTGGAATGTGCTGCCCAGGGAGGTAGAGGAGTCACCATCACTGGAGGTGTTTATAAAGAGACTGGCTGGGGTGCTCAGTGCCATGGTTTATTTGATTAGATGGTGTTGGGTGATAGGTTGGACTTGATGATCTCAAAGGCCTCTTCCAACCTCTTCCATTCCATTCCATTCCATTCCATTCCATTCCATTCCATTCCATTCCATTCCATTCCTTCCATTCCATTCCTTTTTCACTTTCCCTCCTTACAGTGATGAACATAGATCTCCTTTCCTCCTCTCCCTATGCTGTGCACTCATATGACTGGCTTAGGAGATATGATGACTTGATTTGCTGACAAAATTTACCTAAGCTAAGGGAAAAAAAAAGGGGGGGGGGGGGGGAAAGGGAAATAAAAAAAAAGGAAAATAAGAAAAAGGAAAAAAATAACAAGAAGTAATTGAATGTGATTTCTAAAGTGGGCAATAATCTTGCAAAAGATAGTCTAAGGACCCTTGCTTCCCTGACCATCATTTGGCTGCAATCAGTCTCAGTCATTTTAACAAAGCATTGATTTCTAGCAACGATTTTACCAAAATTTATCAACCAGTGCAATCTGACCCCCTCTTTGTGTATGGAATATTGATCCATGAAAGTTGACTCTTCTCAGCTCTGCCTGATACCTAAGGCAGCACTACAAAGTGTGATGGATGGGGAAATTGTTAGCTTGTGAACGGTATTTGCTATAGTAAGAAGCAGTGTGACAGAATAATCTTCACTCAGAATGAATTTCCTTATGAACAGAGTTCATTATTGTGGAATTCACTACTCTGGTTACTCATCTCCATTAAGTTCAGAATTGTCTGTGAAAGAGGTAATGATACAAGATAGCACAAGGGCAGAAGATCTTCTGGCTCTGCGCTGAGACCAGGAATGCCTTTAGATAAATAGCATAGGAATGTGCACCAGTTTACAACACAGAATAGTTTGAAGGGCACTTCTGACAATCTTTTTGTTCATGTGCCCATGCAAAGCAGAGTCAGCTATGACAGATTGGCCAGGACTGTGCCCAGTCAGGTCTTTAACAGGTCTTAGCCTGGAGACTCCTCAACCTTCCTGTGAAACACCATTCTGGTGTTCAACTGCCCTCATAGTAGTTTTTTCCCCACCTTGAAATTTACTGCATTTCAGTTTGTGCCTATTTCTTCTTGTCACTGAATGGCACTAAGTTTCTGGCTGCATCTTCTTTCTTCACCCCCTTATCAGGTAGTTGTAGACATTGATAAGAGCCTTTTCTTCACCGGACAGAGAGGTCCTAGCCTTTTCAGCCTTTCCTCATAGTAGAGATGCTTCAGCCCCTTAATCATCTTTGTGGCCCTTTTCTGAACCTGCTCTCATATGTCCACATCTTTTGACCTGGAGAGCCCAGCAGTGGACCCAGCACTCCAGCAAATATGTGGCTTGCAGTTGAATCAACCATTTGAATGCTAACATTTATTTAGCACATCCTATTGCACTTCTCTTTTTTTCTAGGTCCCAGTATGCCATCACTGAAGTGTTATTAATCCCTTACAGTGAGCACTGGTTTTCAAGTCTCAGTACTGTGTACTGGACAGCATAATTTGCCTCTTCAGTTTTTGGGGAAAACAAAGCACAGAAGGGCACAGCAACCAAACATAAGCCACAGACTAAACTATCAGCAAAGATGAAACATCTTAAACCTTAGCTCAGTGTCTGAATGATTTTTCATTTTTATTTGCTTCAGTTTAGTAACTGCTTGCTGTTACCAAGGAAATGAGAGACTCATTGGCATCCAACACGCTCACAGTGCATCTTTACTATTGGTAAACAGAGAAGGGAGCATGACTGTCCTACAGTGCATGTTAGAGAGGCAAGAAATAGCAAGGTATTGAAAAGGAGAAAGCCAACAAGATTATTTGTATTAAATCAAAAAATACCTTCAGAGAAAGTTTCACTGTTGTGATCATTTAGGGCTCTTTAGCCAGCCCAGAGATTCATGATTACTCTGGGCAGACAAATGCCAAACATTCACTGGTGTCCTGGAAATGACACCCTGCAGAGGAACTCCCAGAGTGGTGTATTTTACCATCCCTATTATTATTGTCAGCAGGCAATCTGTACTGAGAGAACTGAGATGTCCATGTGACACAGTTCCCAATGAGCCTGGTGGTGTGCACTGTACAGGCTTTTTGCCATTTTTGGTGCCTTTTTCAAGGGGTCTGTGCCTCAGAGGTCCAAGTCTAGAAATTCTTACATTGCACTCGGGCAAGCCTCTTACAGGTTTTGAGAATGGAGACTTCAGAACACAGCCTAGAAAAATGGACAGATTGGCTTCCAAAAATCAGACAGTACATCTTCCATGAGCCAGCAGGCATGAGGCAGCATGAGTGGGAAACCATCAAGCAGGAAAAGATCCCTGCATGGTGGATAATTCCCTCCCTCTTCCAATTTTGAGTAGTCCCTACAGGGATGCGTGACAAGGTTCGCAGGCCTTGCTGTGAAGGTCTCCCACTCAGAAGTGAGAGGGATGCACTGGGTGTGTGTAGAGCAGACAAATTTCATCAGGAAACTGGGATGGGCTGGGATGTTATAAAATATTTCTGAGCCTGAAAAGTGTTAGGCTGTGAGTTGATTGAGGTAAGAGATGTGCTTCTTAGGTCATTTAAACATACGTAGGAAAACCAGTGGGAGCTATGAGATAGTAGGACAGATAATCCAAGAGCTTTGTTTTTCTACTTATTTCTGTTTGTTTTAACATCTCCTTTTACATGAGCATTTATCTACTGGGAAAATTCTGTGACTTCACACACCATGTGGTTATAAGTATACAGGAAGCATAAGGGAGAATATAGTACTTTTCTGCTGTGTTTAGAATGAAAACCCTACCCAAGTAAAATCTTCCATCAACATGAAAGGTATCATCTTGTGATGGACATGGTGAGGAAGGAGAAACTCAAAAATCTCTCTGGATTTCATTACTTCTCATTTTAAAGTCCAGGAGGCCAGCAAATCTTCTCTCCAGATTTAGGCTTCTGATTCAGGGAATGGACACTGCGGTCCCGAAGCACCTCTGCTTTTATCCATTTCCATGACACTTTTCAGTCAGGGTTAAATATATCACTTGTGCTGTTCTTACTCAAGCTGTTAGGTTTTGGCAGCAGGGAAGGATACCGTGTTTGTGCTGGTCTACTTAGTTCTGACATCCTAGGGTAGAACAGGACAAAGTGGATTGATGCATTTCTAGATCCTGTCAAGTGTAGAGCTGCATTTAATTAGCTCAGTCTAATTGAGTGAGACCTTTGCCATACTTTGTGGCTGCTGAACACACACAGCTCAGTGAGACAGTTGCAATGGCCCTTACTGTGTTCTTGTCACTATGCTTTGCATAGGGTGGGTTCTCCACTAACTGCAAACTCTATGAATAGAATAGAATAGAATAGAATAGAATAGAATAGAATAGAATAGAATAGAATAGAATAGAATAGAATAAAATAGAATAGAATAGACCAGGTTGGAAAAGACCATTGAGATCATCAAGTCCAACCTATCATCCAACACTATCTAATCAACTAAACCATGGCAACAAGTGCCCCATCCAGTCTCTCCCGAAACACCTCCAGTGATGGTGACTCCACCACTCCTCAGGCAGTCCATTCCAAAGGACAATCACTCTGGGAAGAACTTCTTCCTAAAATCCAGCCTAAACCTCCCTGGTGCCGATTGAGACTGTGTCCTTTTGTTCTGGTGCTGGTTGCCTGGGAGAAGAGACCAACCCCCACCTGGCTACAACCTCCCTTCAGGGAGGTGAAGACAGCAATAAGGTCTGCCCTGAGCCTTGAGCTCGAGGCCTCTCCCCAGCCTCGTTGCCCTTCTCTGGACACATTCAAGAGTCTCAGTGTCCTTCTTAAATTGAGGAGCCCAGAACTGGACACAGTACTCAAGGTGTGGCCTAACCAGTGCTGAATCCAGGGGCACCAAACCCCTCCCCAGCTTTGTTGCCCTTCTCTGGACATGTTCCAGCAGCTCAACATCTTTCCTAAACTGAGGGGCCCAGAACTGGACACAGGACTCAAGGGTGGCCTAACAGTACTGAGTGCAGGGGCACAACGACTTCCCTGCTCCTGCTGGCCACACTATTCTTGATGCAGGCCAGGATGCCATTGGCCTTCTTGGAAGCAACGAATATATGGAAGCAAAGAATAGCAGCAATCCTCTGGGGCATTCCTCCTGCCTTTCTTGGGTTGAAATATAGTACTCCCTCTCTGGGATTTAAAAAAAAAAAAATTAAAAATTAAAAATTAGTAATTGTATTTCAATTTTCCATAACTTTTCCTGATTCAGATAGGAAGCTGCTGCTCTACTGAAGAATGAAGCTGTTTATTTGGGGACTTTTTCCTGTATCATAGAATCATTGAATCAATAAGGTTGGAAAAGACCCCAAAGACCATCAAGTCCAACCTGTCACCCAAGACCTTATGTCAGACTGGGTGTCATCAAGACAGCATATCTTGCTTTGTAAATGTTGTACAAGGCAATTGGTTTCATTCTTGAAGCCATACATTTGCTTTTCTACCTCAAAGCTTGAAACATCTTTCTAATGGTCCTGAAAGCTGTCTGTCAGGAGGAGAATTTAAAGAGAAAGTCTAGTACTGTTGGATGTTGGTCCAACATAAACTAAAGACACAGACCTTTGGAGTGTGCTACAATTTACTTAAAAGTGTGCTCTATTCTTTGAGGATATTTATGAATTGTGAAGCAAGAGCATCTGTTGCACTATGAGAATGCCTCTAATGGTTGTCTTTTGATTTTGTGTTAATGCATCTAAACCTGAGGGCAGAGAGGCATGGATTGTCTCCACTGTAAATAAATTAGTGACATTGAGAGCTAATACCTGGCTGCTTCTAATATCAGGAATCTAGGTTAGAACTGGTAATACAGAGGTCCTGGCCCTGGATCAATGAAAGGAAATGTCTTGAACAAATTGCGACCACAGAGGTCAGTCTTCTGAAAAACATAATTAAATTGGCCTTGAACTGGGAAACTCACACATCAAAGAGCTGCAGGGATCAAATGATTAGACTGCAGTGATCAAATGATTAGGGGATGAAGGAAGTGTGTGTGTAGGTGTCTGTGGGTATGTGTGGGTGGTTGGCTGCAGAAAGGGAGAAAGGAATAGCAAAGACTGTATGACGCAGCAGTTTTAGAGATGATGCTTGAGAAACAGAGTGTTCAGAGGCATAACAACAAAATGTAGCGAAAGGCAGGTTAAGTAAAAAAGCCAAAATGTTTAAAACACATTGCAGAATGTGTTGGCACACGCTAGAAAGCAAAGAACACGTAAAAAAATGAAGCACTATACAGCATGCAGGAAGGCAGTATTAGGAATGCAGCTAGAAAGTTCATGGGTAACAGAGCCTGTTGTTTGCAATATACATTTAAATGCAGCATATAGAAGCTGGCCACTTTTATCTGATAAGGCTGTCATTCTAGGAGTAGCTGGTAAGCAGAAACTGTGAAGTGAAGCAGAATATGTATTTGAAATAGTTAGGGTTCTATGTTTGATTTTATCACATGTTTTCCCTTCATTTTAATTTTAAGAGAGTTGTTCTTTTTTGCTGACTTAGTGCCAGTGAAAGGTGCTGTATAGAGAGCCCTGGGAATTGAAGGCTTTTGTTTCCTCATAAATAAACATAGCAAGTGTAGCAGAAAAGCAGCTGTCCTCATCCTGCCTTCCACCCACCTTTCTCTAGCATCACCTGCAAGACTTCTCTTTCTTGGGACGATGTCTCTGCAGAGCCGTCAGAGTTTGCCAGGAAAATAGCAGAACCTTATATGGTTTCATATTCAGATGCACTCATGTTATTTATAAAGTAATAGAGAAGAGGTGCTTTTTGTTTACCTTCCATTTGTTTTCATGGTACTGCTTCTCTGTGTACTTACTTGCACTAGTCAAGTTTCCTCCGCAGACTGGAGAGGTAGAAATGTACTCCATTATGTATGGATTTCTAGTGAAAGTTGAGATTGAGAACTGGTTAAGTCATTGAAGCAGAAGGTGAAATGCCAGGAAAGTATATAAAGCTTCTCTCAAGGGCTTCTGTGCTACAGGAACTTGGGATAGCAGATGGGCACTGGGGACCAGAGTAATTTAAGCCACGTACAAACATCCACTGCCTCTGACTTTTGCTGACTGCATCCCTTGGGAATGATCTAGGGAAAAGGCTGCAAAAACTGTCTCTTATTTTCAATCTCCCTTCCTGCACCATTAAGTACTGTGTCCAGTTCTGGGCCCCTCAATTTAAGAAGGACATTGAGACTCTTAAACATGTCCAGAGAAGGGCAATGAAGCTGGGGAGAGGCCTCGAGCACAACCCTATGAGGAGAGGCTGAGGGAGCTGGGGTTGTTTAGCCTGGGGGAGGCTCAGGGGAGACCTTACTGCTCTCTACAACTACCTGAAGGGAGGTGGTAGCCAGGAGGGGGTTGTTCTCTTCTCCCAGGCAATCAGAACCAGAACAAGAGGACACAGTCTCAAGCTGTGCCAGGGAAATTTAGGCTCGAGGTGAGGAGAAAGTTCTCCACAGAAAGAGTTGTTGGCCTTTGGAATGTGCTGCCCAAGGAGATCGTGGAGTCACCATCTCTGGAGCTGTTCAAAAAGGGATTGGACATGGCACTTGGTGCCATGGTTTAGTAGTCATGAAATGTTGAGTGACAGGTTGGACTCGATGATCTTTGAGGTCTTTTCCAACCTTGTTGATTCTATGATTCTATGACATCAGGCTTCCCCATAAACTGTTTTTGCAGACACATGGTCTGTAAAACAGGTACCTTGCAAACAACTGATTAGTAGAAGTTTGTAGGTGTAGCCCTCCCTATCTTGCAGAAAAAAAAAAGATCAGTAAAACTCATGCAAGGCTACATATCAATACAGTGATAAAATCACCCAGCAGTTAGAGCTAAAGCCAGATCTCTTTCTCAGTGACGCAGGCACTGCAGTCTCTCCTTTCAAGGTAATTATGCAGACGCTATCCATGACACTAGATTTGCATTAACAAGTTGTACAGTGACATGCCTTACATCTGGAAACACCACTGTGCAAATAGAAGGTAGGAGAATTGAGAGATCTAGGTTTTCCATTAATTACTTGAATAATCGTGGGCAAGATATTTCTTACTCACCTGTAAAAATGAAGTACTAGTATTCTCTTCTGTAGAGTGCATTAAGAATCATAGAATCATAGAATCAATAAGGTTGGAAAAGACCTTAAAGATCATCAGGTCCAACCTGTCACTCAACACCTCATGACTACTAAACCATGGCACAAAGTGCCACATCCAATTTGCTCTTGAACGCCTCCAGGGATGGTGACTCAACCACCTCCCTGGGCAGCACATTCCAATGGCTAATAACTCTCTCTGTGAAGAATTTCTTGCTAGCATCCAGTCTGAACATTCCCTGGTGCAGCTTGAGACTGTGTCCTCTTCTTCTGGTGCTGGTTGCCTAGGAGAAGAGACTAACCCCTTCGTGGCTACAACCTCCCTTCAGGTAAAAACCTAATATGAAAAGAGCAGGTGTTACTACTAAGCATCCTGGATGGCCCATCCTTCCCTGCTCTTTCCTGTCCAGTGACACAGCAGTTTGGAAACAGGTAACTGTAAAACCAAATGCAGCATAGTCCGAAACTTTGTCCACACGTAAAAATGTCCACTGTTAAGTCCTCCAGGGAAACAGTGAGTTGCCCTCCCGCATGGAAATCAGAAAGTGAGAATGACTAGAAAGAGAAATTTAACTGAAAAATCTAGTTCCATCCAAACTCAGTGAGAGGCAAGAAAATACAGTAAAAACTTTACCAGGCTGACAGGAGAGCTTGTGTCATGCAGTGATGTAGCAGGAGTCTGATGTTTCCTTCTCAAACATCTGCTAATTTCCTTCTGCTAATTTCTTACCAAAGCATGAGTCACTCAGAATGACAAATCACTGGGGCTGTATTCCTTGTAAGAGGGGACATCTGCTACCGAATGCCCATGCTAACATGCTTAGGAATCCTAATCTGGGGAATTCAGCAAAAATTTGGGTGGTTTTCTTTTTTGGTTTACATGCATGCAGGTGGAAAATAACCAATTAAGATGTGACAAGAGTGCCTTCTGAAAGACTATATCACTTTGCTGTGTAGCGTAATAAACGTCTTCTCCTGCTAGCATCTTGGCCCTGAAGCTGTGCTCTAGGGTGATCAAACACCTATGAATTAAAGTAAGATAAAGATTTTTGTGCCATGTCCAATCCTCTCTTGAACACCTCCAGGGATGGTGACTCCACCACCTCCCTGGGCAGCACATTCCAAAGGCTAACAGCTCTCTCTGTGAAGAACTTCTCACCTCGAGCCTAAACTTCCCCTGGCACAGCTTGAAACTGTGTCCTCTTGTTCTGGTGCTGGTTGCCTGGGAGAAGAGGCCAACCCCCACCTGTCCACAACCTCCCTTCAGGTAGCTGTATACAGCAATAAGGTCTCCCCTGAGCCTCCTCTTCTCCAGGCTAAACCATCCCAGCTCCCTCAGGCTCTCCTCATACCATCATCCTCCAGAGATGTGGCTGCACTGGAAACCCATCTAATAGGCCTTTGGTTGATGTAACATTACCCTCAGTGCCTAGGGGAACAGGTTATTTTTTCCCCTGGCCAGGAGCCACCAGGTAACTATTCAGCTGTTCTGAAGCTTCTCTTACCGCCCACCTGCAGCTTCTCATCAGCTGGCTCAGAGAATTTCAGAAACACTCTTGCATCTGAAGAAAAGCGACACTGTGTGCGTCTGCAGTAAATGCAGGTGCACTGCACATATCAAGAGATGTTACCTAAGTCTATCTGGTTAGCAAAAGTCTACATTTGGATTTTCTATATGGTCTCTTTCCCTTCAGCTTTTATTTTTGTACGTTTACAAGTACCTGTCTGCATGTCTGCATTGTTTTGCATATTCAAAAACCAAGCAGGTTTTTCCCTGCATGTTGTTTTTTTTCCCCGAGAAAGGAGGCAATTAAAGCCTGCTTTCCAGTAAATGAAGGTAGAATAATGCAAGTGCAGCTATTTCCACCCTAGTCATCAAAATCCATCTATGATTATTAAGATTATCATGTGTCACTCACAGGCTCTGGCTAGAGTTATGTAAATTTTTAGATCTGTGAAGTTGTTCAGGTTCCATGAGAGCACTTTAGCAATGATGCTAAATGAGGCATCCAAAGTATTTGTTTCTAGTGTTTCTGTGAAGCAGTGTTTTGGTTTTGAAATGATGTGTTTTGTGTAGGTATTTGTCTAAAGCAGCATTATGTTTAGTGAATGAAGCAAATATGCCTCTTGAGCCTGCAGTGTGTGCAGGCGGCCAAGAAGGCCAATGGCATCCTGGTCTGTATCAGGAACAGTGTGGCCAGCAGGAGCATGGAGCTCATTCTGCCCCTGTACACTGCACTGGTTAGGCCATTGGAGTGTGCTGCCCTGGGAGGTGGTGGAATCACCATCACTGGAGGTGTTTAGGAAGAGACTGGATGGGGTGCTTGTGCCATGGTTTAGTTGCTTAGATAGTGTTGGATGATAGGTTGGACTTGATGATCTCAAAGGTCTCTTCCAACCTGGTTAATTCTATTCTATTCTATTCTATCTATTCTATTCTATTCTATTCTATTCTATTCTATTCTATTCTATTCCATTCCATTCCATTCCATTCTATTCTATTCTATTCTATTCTATTCTATTCTATTCTATTCTATTCTATCCTATCCTATGCTATTCTATGCTATGCTATTCTATGCTATTCTATGCTATGCTATTCTATGCTATGCTATTCTATGCTATGCTATGCTATTCTATTCTGCTCTGCTCTGCTCTGCTCTGCTCTGTTGGATTCATGTTACAGGTCTGAATTAAATTAGTTTCTATGATTAGCATTCAGGAATTAAAAACTGAACCATAAACTTTAGGACAGATAGAAGTGAAAGTGACCTTGACATTGAAGGTAAACATCATTCTAGGCTAAAAAATTCTGTGTTCTGCAGCCCAAGAAATTTAGGCTAATTTCCTAAAGACCATGTTTCTTTTGGAATTAGAATAGAATAGAATCGAATAACCAGGTTGGAAGAGACCTTCAAGATCATCGTGTCCAACCAAAACCACCTAATCAACTAAACCATGCAACCAAGCACCCTTTCAAGTTTCCTCATGAACACCTCCAGTGATGGTGACTCTACCACCTCCTCGGGCAGCCCATTCCAATGGGCAATCACTCTCTCTGGGTAGAACTTCCTCCTAACATCCAGCCTAAACCTCTGCTGATGCAGCTTGAGACTGTGTCCTCTTGTTCTGCTGCTGGTTGCCTGGGAGAAGAGACTAATATCTGCCTGTCTACAACCTCCTTTAAGGTAGTTGTAGAGAGCAATAAGGTCACCCCTGAGTCTCCTCTTCTCCAGGCTAAGCCACCCCAGCTCCCTCAGCCTCTCCTCATAGGGCTTGTGTTCCAAGCCACGCTTGCTCTTTTTCTGTGTGCGCATGAAGACTTTCAGTCCAAGATGAAAGTGTCATGACATCAGATCAGACAAGGTCTAGCGATGGCACCTGTACCTTCTGGGTGGAAACTGGTTGTGGCTTGTTTGCTTGCTTGTTTGTCTTTCTAAACTAGACCACTAAATAACAGTCAGATTTGCATGGGGAGTTTGCAGAAACATCATTCCTCACTCTGATGGCAGCAGAGATATTTTCACATAATGGTGTCACTAACTAGTGACAGTCCTTAAAAAAACACCTCAGGAATGTAGCCCTTCAAGGCCTATTGAACTGAGCTGGAATGGGGCACTTAGATTCCCTGAAGAATTTTCCAGGTCTGCATCCTCCTCAGCATTAACATCCCTGAGTTGTCTGCAATGCCCTTTTCCATGGAAAGTAGTCAAAAGTCTAGCTTCCAAAGAATGTGTGTCCCTGACTGACCCACTCCTGAATTACATTAAGACTGCAGAGTGAGTTTACTGCTTATTAGACACTGGAGAACCTGACAGCTAAAGGCACTTCCACAGCAGAGTGGACCACCTGTTGTCTAAAAAGGCTGAACTTAGGTTACAGCCTTTTCAGCAGCCAGAATATGAGTAATGTCTCTTCTTTATGCATATTCTCTGATGCCACGCAAGAGGTGGACCCACAATGGCATTCAACAAGTCCAAGTGCCAGGTGCTGTCCTTTGGCCACAACAACCCCATGCAATGCTGCAGGCTGGAGAGCAGCCAAACTGAAAGGGACTGGGGGGTACTGATTGACAGCTGGCTGAACATGAGCCAGCATTGTGCCCAGGTGGCCAAGAAGGCCAATGGCATCCTGGCCTGTATCAGGAATGGCGTGGCCAGCAGGAGCAGGGAAGTCATTGTGCCCCTGGACTCAGCACTGGTTAGACCGCACCCTAACCAGACATTCCCTGGCCAACTGGTCGTAGAAGATCAGATTAGTCAAGCATGACCTGCCTTTCATCAACCAGTGCTGTCTGGGCCCCATCCCTTGGTTGTCCTGCACATGCCATGTGAGCACATTCACTCACAACCAAAGTAACCTTGCACCACCAGGCTGTGATTGTGGTGAAACGTACATTTATGTACACACTGCAAACCTCTACTCACTACAGGATTTTCATAAGAGAAACTCTGAACTCACAAAAGCCAGGCAGAAAGGGACCTGGGGGTACTGGTTGATAATAGGCTGAACATGAGCCTGCAGTGTGCCCAGGTGGCCAAGAAGGCCAATGGCATCCTGGCCTGCATCTGGAACAGTGTGGCCAACAGGAGCAGGGAGGTCATTGTGCTCCTGTACTCTGCACTGGTTAGGCCACACCTCAAATCCTGTGTCCAGTTCTGGGCCCCTCAGTTTAGGAAGGGATGTTGAGTTGCTGGAACATGTCCAGAGAAGGGCAACAAAGCTGGGGAGGGTGTTGGAGCACAGCCCTATGAGGAGAGGCTGAGGGAGCTGGGGTTGCTTAGCCTGGAGAAGAGGAGACTCAAGGGAGACCTATTGCTGTGTACAACTACCTGAAGGGAGGCTGTATCAAAGTGTGGGTTGATCTCTTCTCCCAGGCAACCAGCACCAGAACAACAGGACACAGACTCAAGGTGCACCAGGGGAGGTTTAGGCTGGATGTTAGCAAGAAATTCTTCACAGAATGAATGACTGGCCATTGGAATGGTCTGCCCAGGGAGGTGGTGGAGTCACCATCACTGGAGGTGTTTAGGAGGAGACTGGATGGGGTGCTTGGTGCCATGGTTTAGTTGATTAGATGGTATTGGATGATAGGTTGGAGAAAGCAAGCACTTCACATGTTAGAGTTGTTATTTCTTTTCAACAAAACTACTTCTTAAAAAGGCTTAGACAAAATCTAAGTTGGACTGTACATATGCACACATAATGAGCAGCTTTACCCCCAAGGAATTGAGAAGCCTAGAAAACACAAAGGACAAAAGCAAAACAAAAGCAATATTAGTGATTGTGAGTTTGAGCCTGTAAGCACATAGGTACATAACTGACTTGAAATACCTGAATAGTCTCACAGATGCTCACAAAGCAGTGGATTAACACCCAACCCGGGTTTCAGTGTATCTAACACTGAGGACAGATTTAGATGCAGAGATATTTACCTTCCTTACAGCCATTGCTTGATGAGTCAGGCATAAACTACCCGCATGGATCAGGGAGAACAGAAGATCAGGTTTTCCTGCCCAGTTTTTGGCAATGGAAAGGATTAAAGAGTAATTCTTATCCTGACATGGTCCTATCCCATTTTACACATTGTAGATTAAACTTCAGAGAATATGCATGAAATTCCACCCATTGCTGCAGTCCTTCAAGCTTTGCAGCTAGGGGCATAGATTTCACTAGTGGCACAGTTTCACTGAGAATAGAGATAAGAGAAGATTAACAAGAAAGGGAAAGGGCATCTCCCCAAAAAAGAAAATCCAGTTCTTTCACAGCACCTACAAAGCTGAAGCAAAGCATATTAACTCACTCACGAAGTTCTTGGAAGCTGAATCCCCGAGCACTTGGAGACAGCAGAATCGGAGCTACTATCCATCTGCCTCTCCATGTTGTGGGTTTTTATTATAATATTTTATTATTATTATATTATTATTATTATTATTATTATTATTATTATTATTATATTTGTGTGTGTGTGTGTGTTTCTCTCAGCCTGTATGCTCCAGCTATAGCTTATTTGTCTGCCAGTTACCTTGTACTTAGTGCTGTGCCATGCAAAGGCTATTAGAATTTATATGCAAAGCTCAATGAATATAGAATTAAAAAATGCCTCAGAGACATTCCTGGAATGAGATGCCCAGCCTCAGAATTTGTATCTTTATGAGGAAAATTTGAATAAAACCCACCAAAGTTTATGACTCTTGCACATATTAATTCATACCAATCCATGTTATAAGAGGACTGACGGGGATATTTTTCATCCTGAGCTGAGACAGGAGCTGTGCAAGATTTATTGACTTGCTGTGAGAAAACTACTTGACTGCCTGATAGATATCTTTAAAATGTAAATCTGAATGGTGAGATTGTCACAAGGCTACTGTTAGCAGCCTGTAAAATGCTTGGTCTTTCGGGTCACATGAGATTTTAGGAACAAGGTAAGCAAACCTGTCAGCCAAACCAGACCCTGAAACTGACATTTTCTGTCTTATGTGAAAGTTGCCAGAACTAAAATCAAAACAATTTTTGTCATACATTCATCCCTTTGGCAGCTAGCAATTACCACAGCTGTGTCAGAGTCTAGGTTTTTAGAAGATACAATTATAATTGTGCAGACTCAAGAATACTTACCTCTTCTGTGACCCAGTGCTTTGTCTGTCTGCAGAGGAAAAGTAAAACCAGATGCCCGATGGGAACTTCAAGTGTTCCCCATAAGAAATCACAGAATCACCAAGGTTGGAAGAGACCTCAAAGATCATCAAGTCCAACCTGTCACCACAGACCTCATGACTGAACCATGGCACCAAGTGCCACGTCCAGTCCCCTCTTGAACACCTCCAGGGATGGTGACTCCACCACCTCCCTGGGCAGCACATAGTATCATAGTATCAGTCAGGGTTGGAAGGGACCACAAGGATCATCTAGTTCCACCCCCCTGCCATGGGCAGGGACACCCACACTAGATCAGGCTGGCCAAAGCCTCATCCAGCCTGGGCTTAAACACCTCCAGGGACGGGGCCTCAACCACCTCCCTGGACAACCCATTCCAGAGCTTCACCATTCTCATGGTGAAGAACCTCCCTCCCCACGTCCAGCCTGAATCTCCCCACCTCCAGCTTCATTCCATTCCCCCTAGTCCTATCACTACCTGATAGCCTGAGAAGTCCATGCCAATGGCTAAAACCCTGCTTGTCTCTGTTTTCTCCAATATCCTACAGGCAGCTATTTGTGTTTGTACTTTATTTGCTGTGTCATGAACTTCAAGATTACATTGTAGAGAAACCCAAGGTTCAGAAGCTTAAAGTACTGATGGTGCCAAAAGATCACAAAGGCAAGAAACATTTTCTGTAGAAGAACAATATTTACATGAAGGCTTTTCAATCTGTTCAATGAATGGGATGACAGCAGCCATTCTAGTATGGTTGTGACTGATTTGTCCTCCTGCTGGTAAAAGCAAATACTGCACTTTCTTTGTCGTCTGGGCCCCTCAGTTTAGGAAGATGTTGTCTTGCTGGAGCGTGTCCAGAGAAGGGCAACAAAGTTGGTGAGGGGTTTGGAAGACAAGCCCTACGAGGAAAGGCTGAGGGAGCTGGGGTTGCTTAGCCTGGAGAAGAGGAGACTCAGGGGTGACCTTCTTGCTCTCTACAATTACCTGAAGGGAGGTTGTGGCCAGACAGAGGTTGGTCTCTTCTCCCAGGCAGCCAGTACCAGAACAAGAGGACACAGTCTCAGGCTGTGCCAGGGGAGGTTTAGACTGGGTGTTAGGAAGAAGTTCCATACAGAGGGAGTGATTGCCCATTGGAATGGGCTGCCCAGGGAGGTGGTGGAGTCACCATCATTGGAGGTGTTCAGGAAGAGGCTTGATGGGGTGCTTGGTGCCATGGTTTAGTTGTTTAGGTGGGTTGATTGTATTGTATTGTATTGTATTGTATTGTATTGTATTGTATTGTATTTAGGTGGGTTGGATTGGTTGATGGGTTGGACGTGATGATCTTGAAGGTCTCTTCCAACCTGGTGGTGTATTGTATTGTATTGTATTGTATTGTATTGTCTTGTCTTCATGCACACATGCAAACACACAGGCAGATGATGTGCTTTCAAGCCGTCCACAGATGGTTTCCCCACCAGGGTTTACTTTGCCATTTAGACCTCCTGTTTTGCAGCCTTCTCTTGGTGTTGCAGTCCCTATTTTCTGTAATTAACTTCTGTTCCTCCTTTTTTTTTTTTCTCCTTTCCCCCCCCAACTGCTTTTCACTCTGATACTTAGAGTCAATTGTCTCTCCAAAGCACTGTGATATTTAACAGCATCCGGAAAAAATGCGGTTAGAGAATTGGGACACTTAAAGGAGACAGTGCTCTTGTAAGTGTGCATTCACATTTCTGAATAGATATTCAGAGGGTAGGAATGTAGATGAGAGAGAAGCTGTGAAAGGGCTTATTACTAATTAACTGTATCTATTTCTTCCCTTTTTAAACTGCTTTTTGTTTATCATTTCAGCTGGTAGGGTAATACACTAAATTAAAGCTGCAGAACACAATTATAATTAAGATTCCAAAAGCCAATTGCCTGTTAGTAAACTACCAATTGATAATAAAGTAAGGGATATTTATAGCTCTTTGCTAAGTATGCCACAGCTTATACATGAATAACATACTTGATAATCTCCAAATATTTTATTCAGTAGGCTTCTCTTTAGTGTTGAAGGTAAGATTACTCTTCTTTTACGTCATCCTTTCCAAAAGTATCTTGCTTTCATCTTGTTTGCAGAGCTCAGCAAACACAGATGCTTCATCCTCTCCTGTGAAACAGCAGTAGCAGTGTATAATGGCTAACAACACAGCATGCAGAAAACCTTGCCTAAAAAAAAAACCCCCAAACTAGAGATAGTTCAGCACTGATAATATCTTGCATTGTTACAGCTTGCTCTTTCGGTGTCATCTCACATGTTCTGTAGAAGAAAAATCCAAACCACATTGCCCAGGAGAGGAATTAGCCACCTTTGGGCAGAGCCCCAAACACAGGGCCCTTGCTTTCATTCTTTTCACAAGGTGGTGATGCAAGACCTGTTTTAAAAAATATACTGATAGGCTTTGGTTTATGTTTGGTGTGTGTTACTGGGGGATTAATATCTTTATTGATGATCTGGAAGAGGGGATGGAGTTAGTCATCAGTAAGTTTGCAGATGATACCAAGCTGGGAGCAGATGTTGATCTGTTAGAGGCCAGGAGAGCTCTGCAGAGGAACCTTGACAGGCTGGACAGATGGGCAGAGGCCAAGGGCATCAGATTTAACATGTCTAAGTGCCAGGTTCTACACATGGGCCACAACAACCCCATGCAGTGCTACAGGCTGGGGTCAGAGTGGATGGAGAGCAGCCAGGAAGAAAGGGACCTGGGGGTACTGATTGACAGTAGGCTGAACATGAACCAGCAGTGTACTCCGGTGGCCAAGAAGGCCAATGGCATACTGGCCTACATCAGGAATAATGTGGCCAGCAGGAGCAGGGAGGTCATTGTGCCCCTGAACTCAGCACTAATTAGACCACACTTTTGAGTCCTGTGTCCAACAAAGCTGGGGAGGGGTTTGGAGCACAAACCCTGTGAGGAGAGGCTGAGGGAGCTGCGGTTGCTTAGCCTGGAGAAGAGGAGGCTCAGGGCAGACCTTCTTGCTCTCTACACCTACCTGAAGGGAGGTTGTAGCCAGGTGGGGATTGGTCTCTTCTCCCAGGCAACCAGCACCAGAACAAGAGGACACAGTCTCAAGCTGCACCCGGGGAGGTTTAGGCTGGATTTTTCCCAGAAAGAGTGATTTGCCATTGGAATGTGCTGCCCAGGGAGGAGGTGGAGTCATCATCACTGGAGATGTTTAGGAAGAGACTGGATGGGGTGCGTGGTGCCATAGTTTAGTTAGATGGTGTTGGATGATAGGTTGGCCTCAAAGATCTCAAAGGTCTTTTCCAACCTGGTCAATTCAATTCAATTCAATTCAATTCAATTCAATTCAACTCAACTCAACTCAATTCAACTCCTATTCTATTCTATTCTATTCTACTCTATTCTATTCTACTCTATTCTATTCCATTCCATTCCATTCTCCATTCCATTCCATTCCATTCCATTCCATTCCATTCCATTCCATTCCATTCCATTTTCTATTCTATTAATAAATAACTTTTATAATTTGTTTTAATTATCATGAAATATCTGCATAACTGTCATTTCAGCTGTGTGATGAAGTGTAAATAATTTCACTGTGACCTTTTTTTGCTAAATGAGTTTCCTGTGTTGCATGTCTGCTAAAGTTCGAGCAGCCTTATGGTACTAATTAATGGATTCATTATGACACACTCTATATTTTCCCATCACGTGTATAGTGGGAAGGGAACCAGCTTAGGCACAAGCAACTGTCTGCCATCCACTGCTTAGGCAGTGCAGAAGCAATCAATGAAGCATGAGAGTGTCTCATGCCTCACTGTGTTTCGGGATCAGTCATTGCACAAGGGCCAAAAAAGTGATGCAAGGTCATATGCCGTTGTACTTGGTGCCATGGTTTAGGAGTCATGAGGTGTTGGGTGACAGGTTGGGCTTGATGATCTCAGAGGTCTTTTCCAACCTTATTGATTCTATGATTCTGTGATTCTATGGTGGGGTGATGCAGGTTAAATAGAGGTAAAATGGCCACATCAGAAAATATAGCTTATATTGTGCCTGTAGCTACAGCCACAAGGGAGGCTCTTGTGGTGACCAGAGCACACTGTCTTGGCAAAAAAAGCCTGGAAGATTCGTTAAAAAAATATAGATCTTTGTCATTCTACCTCTTTCTTCAGAGGGAGAATGAGGGCTAGAAATTAATGAGCTGTCCTTTCCTCAGACCTACTTGATACAGTCAGGATGTCTGTGCTGTCTGTCATGAATTTTATTGTGGGTGGGCAACTGAACTGACTTGTGCCAGCACTGGCCAGAGAATTACATGGTCATTACTAATCACATTACTGAAGGGTAAATATTCAGCTATTTTTAACCATAAAATCAGCTCTTTCAACCCTAAGGCTAATTCCACATTATTATGCAGCAGCATGTAATTACTTATTGCAAGATAGCTTCTACCCTCAAAGATGTAGACAGTATTCCAAAGGAAATCTTTCAGCAGTCTGGAGGCAGGATTTGTCCTCCACCTGCTACCTGTTAAAAATTACACCCTTTTAACTGTAAAACTTTAACTGTCACAAAATCTCTTGCCAGGCATAAGCAGTAACAGCTCCTGTCCCATTCAGGCCAAATACCACTTTTCTTTTCTTTTTTTCCCCCCCTTTTTATCCTTTTTAATAAAAAAATACATTATGTGGAGAAAGATATTGCTGTAACACTTAACTTTACCATCTCAGAGTGCTGATCACTTTAGGTGTTTCTCCTGAAAGAGGCACTGCTAGGTCTCTTTGGAGGCAGATGTTGGGTAAAACATAAGACAGCTCTATCGAAGTTGGTACTGATGTTCCTTCTAACTCTTGAACTCTTTCCCTTTCTTACAGGTACTGCAGCTTGATTTACCATGGAAAAATTGCTCTGCAGCATCCTGGTGTTTGGAATGGTTGTCATGGTCAACGCTTGTCCCAAATATTGTGTCTGCCAGAACCTGTCTGAGTCACTGGGGACTTTGTGTCCCTCCAAGGGTCTCCTGTTTGTACCGCTAGACATAGACCGAAGGACCGTTGAACTCCGTCTGGGAGGCAACTTTATTATTAACATCAGCCGACTGGATTTTGCCAACATGTCTGGGCTTGTTGACCTTACTTTGTCCAGAAACACCATCAGTTACATACAGCCTTACTCCTTCACTGACTTGGAGAGCCTTCGTTCTTTACATCTGGACAGCAACAGGCTGCCTGACATCGGAGAGGATATTTTGAGAGGCTTGATTAACCTTCAGCATTTGATTTTAAACAACAACCAGCTAAGCAGCATCTCTGATGAAGCCTTTGAGGACTTTTTGCTGACACTGGAAGACTTAGATCTTTCTTACAATAACCTCCGAAGCATTCCCTGGGAATCTATAAGGAGGATGATAAACTTGCACCAGCTCAGTTTAGATCATAACCTGATAGATTATATTACAGAGGGGACGTTTGCAGATCTTCAGAAATTGGCCAGATTGGATCTAACATCCAACAGACTTCAGAAGCTCCCCCCTGACCCTATATTTGCCAGGTCTCAAGTAATTCCGTTAGCTGTTACCCCTTTTTCTCCACCTTTGTCTCTCAGCTTTGGGGGCAACCCACTGCATTGCAACTGTGAACTCCTGTGGTTAAGGCGACTTGACAGAGATGATGATATGGAAACTTGTGCTTCTCCTCCAGGTCTAAAGGGAAGGTACTTCTGGTATGTACGGGAGGAAGAATTTGTTTGCGAGCCTCCTCTTATTACACAACACACTCACAAGCTCCTGGTTTTAGAAGGGCAAACTGCCACACTGAAGTGCAAAGCCATTGGGGATCCCACCCCCATCATTCACTGGGTGGCCCCTGATGATCGGCTCATTGGGAACTCTTCAAGGACAGCTGTCTATGACAATGGTACCTTAGATATCCTCATCACCACCTCCAAGGATTACGGGACTTTCACATGCATAGCAGCCAATGCTGCTGGAGAATCCACTGCAACAATTGAGCTCTCAATTGTTCAGCTCCCCCACCTCAGCAATGGCACAGGTCGAGCAGCCCCACCGAAATCCAGGCTTTCGGACATCACCAGCTCCAGCAAGTCTAATCGTGGGGAAACAAAAGGCCCACCAGAAAGGGCTGTCTTGGTGTCAGATGTGACCACTACTTCAGCTTTGGTCAAGTGGACGGTGAGCAAGTCAGCCCCTCGGGTAAAAATGTATCAGCTGCAGTATAATTGCTCAGATGATGAAGTCCTGATCTACAGGTAAATGCAATAGCTGCTTGGTCTTCTGATGATGGCAGGTGGTGGAAAGCAGGATATAAAGTGTTTTACTCTTTGGTGACTGATTGACTTGGAACTGAGTTAGCACTGCCACTGGTAGCATTAGCGGGGTCTGATAAATAAGCATTGCGTCTGCCAGTTTACAGGGCGGTCTCTTCACTGCTTTTCTGTTTATGTCACACATGACAAATCTCTGCAGTATTGACTCTCATACAACAACTGGGCTTAGTAAAATTTCAGTGTAATAAAAAACAGTGCCACTGTTGGTAGCCTCCTTGCTAGTCTTAACAAAGAAGGAAATTCTTGACAGACTAGAAGTCAGAAGTTTCCTTTTCCACCTCCTGTAGGTGGGACTGAAACATACTGCTGAGAGAGGAAACCATGTGGGAGGAAGTTTATGCTGTCTACCCATAATACAGACTCTAATTATTCTGTGATTCAAGATTTGGGATTGTTAACAAGAGACTTTTCACCTATATGAACGAGCTCTTTTCTTACTTCACTAACATGTGCTTTATGCAACTGTAATGGATGACAACTTTGGAACACTTAATGTTTTATATCATATTAAATGCAAGAAGCAATAGAGATAATTTCAAAAGCAAGCCATGAATGTTCATTCCGCTCCTCCAGTTCTAGAACTCCTCCAGCATCTAAGGATGTAAAAGAAGAGTTGCTCTTGCAGTGAAGAAGCAATAGATTTTAGGGATTAGAAATGGGGAGAAAGAGTACAGGGAAACAGTGTTACTACCTTTTCTTTCTGTATTGGAAGAATGATAACCAGAGTATGTTCATGCTGGTGATGAAACCCTCAAAACCAGCCTTTCTTGCCTTCCTTTTACAAGGACAACAATATCAGATGCCTTGAGGTGAAATCTCTCTGCAATTACATCTGCTACCAAAAGGAATCAGAATCTCAGGGCTTTACCATAGCATATTTTTATTTACCCAGACAAAGTTAAAACAAGAGGTAGTAGATGTGAATGTGATGTTTTTCACTCAGCTTTGTCTTACAATGAAAGGAAAGATGTTGACTTGCTGGAAGGTGTCCAGAGAAGGGCAACAAAGCTGCTGAGGGGTTTGGAGCACAGCCCTGTGAGCAGAGGCTGAGGGAGCTGGGGTTGCTTAGCCTGGAGAAGAGGAGGCTCAGGGCAGACCTGAAGGGAGGTTGTAGCCAGGTGGGAGTTGGTCTCTTCTCCCAGGCAACCAGCATCAGAACAAGAGGACACAGTCTCAAGCTGTGCCAGGGGAGGTTTAGGCTGGATGTTAGGAAGAGGTTCTTCATAGAGAGAGTGATTGGCCATTGGAATGTCCTGCCCAGGGAGGTGGTGGAGTCACCATCACTGGAGGTGTTTAGGAAGAGACTTGCTGGGGTGCTTAGTGCCAAGGTATAGTTCATTAGATGGTGTTGGATGAAAGGTTGGACTTGATGATCACAAAGGTCTTTTCCAACCTGGTTCATTCTATTCTATTCTATTCTATTCTATTCTATTCTATTCTATTCTATTCTATTCTATTCTATTCTATTCTATTCCATTCCATTCCATTCCATTCCATTCCATTCCATTCCATTCTTTAGTGCCAACAAGACTTTTATCTCCATTACATGTAGAAAAGAAATAGTAAGGTGATTTGGTTAGCTGCTCCAGACTTACTCCCTCTTTGCCAAAGTTAGGAATATTGACCAGCCATCTAAAAAGCATTTTTAAAAAGGAAATTTATTCAAAGGTTTAAATAATCTGAGGAAATTTTGTTATGTTCATTTCCCTTCCTCACTTACAAAAATATGTTGGAATTAATCAAATCACTTAGCAAGCAGAAATTATTTGCCTTGCTTTGGCTAATGTACAACAGAACTAGCATGTTAGCTTTGGGACTTGCGACTATGTGGAGTTAAGTAGAATGAAAGGATGAGATAAAACTAAGGAATGACATAGTATTAGGAGTAGAATGAAAGAAAGTGCACTACTGTCAGGTTTTCCTGAGGCAAAGCTTTTGGCAAAAACTCAGCAGTGTTTAAGCTTGTGCCCAGGAGAGTCTGATAAAAATACTCTGAAGAGTGTGTATAGTCATATCACACGTGTATAGTAAATTTGGCCCAGTTAACAGGAATATTCCTGCTACCAGAAAGAGAAGTTTGCAGAAGCTGTCAGGTGTTGGAATTGGTTTGCTGTCTTGATTTGCTGTGGGAGAAGATGGCTGGAGTAAACAACACAAACAATGAAGAGGTGAAGTCACGCAACCTGTAGCTGGAGGGCTGAGAATCACATGCTGTGGACAGAAATTACAGTGAGATGCCATCTTACTGGCCTGATCTGAAGGAACAAGTGTCTGTCAAGGTGTCAGGCAACCTAAATTCTTATCCTGTCTCCACTGCTGCCTCTCAGTGAAATTTTGGCCCCTTGTTACTTTATTTGGCTGTGGCTCAGTTTTCCAGAAGCAAAGTGAGGATGGTGCCATTTCCATAAATCTCACATCAGGACCTTCTGAGGGTTCATTGATGATGCCTAGCTCTTTTCACTCACAACTCTCAAAAGCACTTCACCAAAGGAAACAAATTTTATTTCTCTACATTTTGCATCAGGGAAAAATAAAGCATAGAATGATAAAGTGAATTGTCCAGCATCTGAGAGTTAATCAGTGGCACTCAAATTATGAAAACCAGCTTTTATGACTTTCAGTCAGGGAACCACTCAGTCCCTTAGAGTTAATTAACTAAAGCTGTTTCATTTTAATTGGTCAGATGCATATCACTGCGATGAGTGCGTAGAAAAACCCTAAGGGAGAAAGATTTCTACAGTGCTCTGCTCTGTAAGATGTTTTGTATGTGCTAAATGGGATGTGATACTGCTTAGCTGACAAAATGCTGGTCACTTTAATATATGTTTAGATATGTCTGTATGCAAGGAATGAGGCTGTGCTTAACTTGAAGGAATCCTGCCTCACTGGTAATATGACCAGAGCATCACACCCTGGGCTTGGAGATGTGGCCACACTGGGTTCTGAGGTCCTTGGCAGACAAACAAAAGTGAATCCACCACCAAGGACAGGAATAACAAAAACGAGAGAGAGATATTACCACTCCAGGCTCCAGCATCATACAGCGTAATCTCAAATCCACTGTTCAAAGATGGTGCAGTGCCAACTTGGCTTGGTTACCTTCGTCCCTTCTTATAGTCTCCTGTCTCTTGGGGTCCTCCCTGCTGGGCATGTGCATTACCTTGCTCTGGAAGGTTCCTGAAATGGAGTCTCAGGGGTTGGCTTACTCCCATTGCTGTCATGACCATGGCATGACCTTTCCATATTCAGAGGTGTGGGAAACAGCGATAGGTGTAGCTCTATGGGCCTTCTGATTTCACTGAATTGAAACAGTATCACAATACACTCTGGGTACACCACTGCCATTATAATGAGGATTTAGCAGGAGGAGCAGGGTTTGTCTGTTTCTCCCATCTGACCTTCAGTTCTATTTGCCATGCCGGGGCCATTGCTGAAGCTAGCAGCAGGGTTTTATCTCTTTCAGTGGATTCAGGATGCGTGTTTCTGATACTGATCTAATGAGCACAATCCTGGATCAACACTGTGTTCTGCATGGCTTCCCACAGTGAGAATAACAAGTTGGAAGAATGACAGCTTGTGCAAATGTCTCAAAGGGGAAGCCTGGGCAATGACAACTTGCAAAGACAATGATTGCCCCTAACAGTGGCTACTCAGAGGTGACATGCTATGGTATCTTTTCTACATCACTGGCTTGTTAATGGAGCACACCTTGAGTCCTGCGTCCAGTTCTGGGCCCCTCAGTATAGGAAAGATGTTGAGTTGCTGGAACATGTCCAGAGAAGGGCAACAAAGCTGGGGAGGGGTTTGGAGCACTAGCCCTATGAGGAGAGGTTCAGGGAGCTGGAGCTGCTTAGCCTGGAGAAGAGGAGGCTCAGAGGAAACCTTATGGCTGTCTACAGCTACCTGAAGGGAGGTTGCAGCCAGGTGGGGGTTGGTCTCTTCTCCTGGGTGGCCAGCACCAGAACAAGAGGACACAGTCTCAAGCTGCACCAGGGGAGTTTAGGCTGGAGGTGAGGAAGAACGTCTTCATAGAAAGCATGATTGGCCATTGGAATGTGCTGCCCAGGGAGGTGGTGGAGTCACCATCACTGGAGGTGTTTAGGAAGAGACTGGATGAGGCACTTGGTACCATGGTTTATTGCTTAGATGGTGTGGATGATAGGTTGGACTTGATGATCTCGAAGGTCTTTTCCAACCTGGTTAATCCTATTCTTTCTATTCTATTCTATTCTATTCTATTCTATTCTATTCTATTCTATTCTATTCCTCACTCATTTAACTCTTAGTAGTATCTCAGATCTTCCTTTCTCTGCCTTGACCTGTGCTCATGTTAAAAAAGATACCTTGTTGTACCATGGGCCTGTGCTGCAGCTGTGTGGCACACACAGGTGAACACCACTGCTTACCTGATGTATGTGTGTTCCCAAAGATCTCCTCACTCTCTGACTTGTCATTGCACTGGTTTTAGTAATCCGGCTGTCAAGATGATGCACACACCAATGACACTAAACGTGCTTTGTCCCCATCACTTTTAGCTAGGACCAGAAGTTTATTGTAAAGTGCACAACTAAAAATCCCTCCTTATCTGAAGGAAAAATGTAGAATCATAGAATGTAGAATCATAGAATCGATAAGGTTGGAAGAGAACTCAAAGATCATCAAGTCTAACCTGTCACCCCATCACATGTAGGAAAAGAAGCCAAAGTCCAACAGAAAAGGGGATGGAAGTAAACTTCAGGTCTACAATGCAATATCTGACTTTGAATTTAGGCTTAAGGGAGCAAACACTAGGAGACCTTTTCTAATACAGAAATCCTACCTTCTCTTGAGGAAGTTAATAGAATATTTTTATCAGCCCAGATTCTCCTTTCAAGAGTGTTTTAGATGGGTAAGAACATCAGACTTATGATCAGTGCAATTTAAGCCGTGGCATACTGGATTCATTCTGAATAAGGGATTAAACTGATATATAACAATTTGGAAAACAGTATCTTTGGGTCCCCTTTTCTTGTATGTAACCTAGGGTGACAGCATTGCCTTGCCTCACAGGGATAAACATAGTAGAAAATATCATGGAACCAAGAGCCCACATAAATGAACAGGGAGATTGCTGCTTTGAAGTCATGCTGTGGTCTGTAGGAACAGAGGTAATCATGAATGATTCAGCTGGAGCCTTACATAACTGCAACCTCTGAATTTACGTAAGGCATCCGGGGACAGAGATTGTGGCTTGTTAAATGTGAAGAGCACCCTTCGTGGTGTGGGACCAAAGCTCAATTTTGGCCATCAGGCATTGGTGCAATATATGAATTCACTGCTATTTTAAAAGATTAATAAATCTGCAAGTGTTTTCTAGAACTTCCTAGGTCATACTGAGCCTGCTGGCTGTGTTTTGCATTAAAGCAGTGATGCAGCTGCTTAAACATGTGCATCTGAAATGTGACACTGCTATTAGACTTATGAGAGATTTACATCAGGTTTATTTTGTGGTATTTCATGCTAAGAGTGATAAAAACAACTACACAAATTAAGAGTTACTGTAGCACTATAGACTCCCTAGCTTATAAATTCACCATGGGGGGGGGGGGGGAAGAGAAGAATTTTTTATAGTTCTGAAAGCTTTTCTCCCCCATATATATTTTATATAGCAGACAGTCTGAGCATTAAAATATGAATAAATGGCTCCATATCTCCAGCCTATTTAAACAATGGTGTCGTGGATTTGATTTCTTAAACAATATAATAGTGATTTACATTTGCACGGCTGCTTTTACTGCGAGTGCTTCGCAGACCGTCTGAACAGAGATCACTCCACCAACTACTGCTGTCCTGTCACCTCTCAGTTAAATATGGGCTGCAGTTTGGCAGTAAGGTGATAGTGTAACCCCATTTTATGAGCAAAAGATAACTTCATGTTTGCCCTTACGGATACTTTAACCTAGGTAGGAAGCAATTAAATGAGTTTGGCTGTCCCACAGCGCGGTGTGATAAACACGACCATCCGCACTTCCCGTTTGTTACATGGCAATGAGAAAATGTTTTATGACTAAGATGCTGCAAATTTCAGAAATACCTAAGCTGTGGAAGGATGTTCTTTCAAGCAGCAGTACCATACTGAATAGCAGGTCATGCATCAGAGAGGGTGGCACTGTCTAGTGCTAGTACTTCTCGCAATGAAAGCCTATTGCATGAAGGTCTACCAGCTGAAAACTGAAAGCAGAGGGAGCCCTGATCTGTTGCTGTTAGGGCAAATAATCTCAGCAGCCTGCTGCTGTAACAAAGCATGATTACATTGTTTTCTCTGAGGAAAGTTAGAAATACATAGTTCTGGTGAATTTAGAAAACACAGAGGATTAATTTATTCTGAAGGGCCTGAACATTTATCCTTCCTTGTGACTTGAGTGGTGGTTCATATAAATGAATACTTGCCACTCTTCTACTTTTTTTTCCAGTTCCACCCATCTCCAGTCTCACTAGGCACTGACCTTCTTCTACATGTCACATCTGGTGCAAGAACCCCTCCTCAGCTTCTACACATGAGCTGAGTTATTCCAGTTGTGTTGCATTCAGGATCAAACAAACCTTGATTCTATAATTCAACATTGAATAAAAGGAGCATTAGGAGAAAGGCTATCACACAAAGACAAGTGTCATCATGTATTAATAATGTATATTTGACAGGTTGAGACAGCAGCTTTTTAAGAATAAAAATGTGAAGTCATAGTTCCAAAGAGAAGCAAAATTTATATGAGCAGAGCAGGGGAACGTTTGACATGGACATTTGGTATTTCAGGTCATTTGAGAGTGATTTGCAGCAGAAGTGTGCAGTGACTTCTAGAAGACTTTGAGTAAGTGTGGGCTTACTGAAAGGCACTAGACATAATGAAGAAGCCACTTCACAGGCAAAAGGTTCTGAGTTCTTTTCAAGGTTTAGGGTTGCTTTTTGTTTGTTTGCTTGTCCTTACTTTTCTCTTGCAATATGAGAAATCAAAGGAATATGGAAGAAAATGTAGTGAAAATTAGAAAGAAAAAAAAAGGTACATGTATTCCCAGACAATTACATGAAAAATAGAACTATAGGAAATAAATAAAATTATGAAACTAAGCAAGAATGAAATAGATGTAGATGTACATCTTAGTATTAGAATGGAATAGAATAGAATAGAATAGAATAGAATAGAATAGAATAGAATAGAATAGAATGGAATGGAATGGAATGGAATGGAATGGAATGGAATAGAATAGAATAGAATAGAATAGAATAGAATAGAATAGAATAGAATAGAATAGAATAGAGTAACAATAAACCAGGTTGGAAGAGAACTTTGAGATCATCCAGTCCAACCTATCACCCAACACCATCTAATCAACTAAACCATGGCACCAAGCACCCCAGCCAGTCTCTTCCTAAACACCTCCAGTAATTGTGACTCCACCACCTCCCTGGGCAGCCCATTTCAATTTCATTGTCACTAAAGTAGTCCTAGCTGGTTGTGGCAAGCAATCATTCACCTGGTACTTGTACAGAAAGTGATGAGAAATCCATTGGTCAGAGCCAGTGGAGTTTATGATGAGCAGAGGCAGACCATGCAAAAAACTACCCAGATCAGTATTTTATGCTGTTGTGGTTTAACCCCAGCCAGTAACCAAGCACCTCATGGTCACTCACTCTGCCCCACCCAGGAGAGAATTAGGGGAAAAATAGAAGCAAAACTTGTGGATTGAGATAAGAGGAGTTTCAGAACTAAAATAAAATAATAACAAGGACAGTAAAAGATACAATAATAATACACTGGAGGTGTTTAGGAGGAGACTGGATGGGGTGCTTGGTGCCATGGTTTAGTTGATTAGACAGTGTTGGATAATAGGTTGGACACGATGATCTTGAAGGTCTCTTCCAACCTGGTCAATTCTATTCTATTCTATTCTATTCTATTCTATTCTATTCTATTCTATTCTATTCTATTCTATTCTATTCTATCCTATCCTATCCTATCCTATCCTATCCTATCCTATTTATACACTGAGCATGACATATTATGGTATGGAATACCATAGCATACCTTTGGCTAGTTGAAGTCAGCTGTCCTGGTTGTGCTCCTTCCCTGCACCCCGTCACTGGCAGCGCTTGGAAAACTGAATAATCCTTAACTTAGGATCAGCACTACTTAGCAACAACTAAACCATCAGTGTTATCAATGATATTCTCATGCTAAATCAAAAACATATCACTGAACAAGCAACAAGGAAGAAAATTGCCTCTATCTCAGCAGAAGTCAGGACATCTTGCTTGGTAACCACCACAGAAAAGCAAAATATGAAATGGCCACTTTTCCCTACATGAGGCATATGTAAGGGCATGTGAGAGGGCACTTTTGTTCCTGCTGCCCATGCTGCAGTGCCCCAGCAGAACAGAGAAGGGCAGGAAGATAAGGGCAGAACATCATTCTTTTTGCCAGCTTGGAGGCATTTTAATTTTCTTCAGAGTTTAAAAGCTGTCAAACAACATTTTAGTGAGTTGTGTGAAGGAGTTGTATGCTGCAGCTTTACTCCCAAGCTCAGCTTCAGGAGCAGAATACAAAGGCAAAGAGCCTGATTCTCTCCTCATCTCCTGCTGCTGGGTGGCAACCCTACCACAGCCAAGGGTGTTGCATAGGGTGGAAAGGAAATCAGAATGTATTTTCAGCATAAGACAAAAGTACACCCATTTTATCTTTGCTGCTAATTATTTATTTAGCTTATCAAAGGCTCAACATTTTTATTTGAGGGGAATTTAGGATGAGCAAATGCTTAGCTATAACATGTGTCACATCCCCTGTATCAGCTGCTTGCAACCCAAATGCCAGGAGCTGTCTCCACCTGTCATTGCAATAATGAGCTAAACATCCAATGCTAAAATGAGCTACTGAAATAAAACTTTAATAAGCTTCAGATAAGACAACAATTTCATCTGAAATAAAAAGTCTCAGCATATTCAGATTCATACCCTTCCTGAGGAGCCAGCACACAGCTGTACCATTACAGCTACCTCTCCTATGTCAAATCTAGGCGAGATTACAGCAGTTCATGTGCTGCTCCATGCAAAAAAAGCTGCTGCCACTTACTGACTACTCTCATGTCATCTAGTGTAGAGTGTCCCTGCCCATGGCAGGGGGGTTGGAACTAGATGATCCTTGTGGTCCCTTCCAACCCTAACTGAAACTATGAAACTATGAAACTATAGAATCAATAAGGTTGGAAAAGACCTCAAAGATCATCCTGTCCAACCTGTCACCACAGACCTCATGGCTGCTAAACCACGTCCAATCCCCTCTTGAACACCTCCAGGGACGGTGACTCCACCACCTCCCTGGGGCAGCCCATTTTGGGTCATTTTGGGTCACAGCAATTGACATCTGGGTCCTTCAAGGAGACATGCAGAAAGTATCAGTGATCCCAGAATGTAGCAACTACTCCTGGCTTTTCAAAATCTTCATCTAAGTAAGAACACGTTCCCTCCCCTCACATCACTCTCCATCTTAACTGGAATACCAGTGATCCAGGCAGTTTCCAGACTGCTACCAAATCTGCTTCAAGAGTGGTGACCCCGTAGTAAAAGCAGCGGCTGAAAGCTACCTCCTTGAAGAAGGTGGTGATTTATTTTTATCCATAGGTGTTTTGCAGGAAAGATATAAATAAAAAATAAAGGCTTAAAAGCATATGGTGTTCTTTACACATACTGAGTTCCTAAAATTTGCCTTGCCAGTTTGAGATCATTCTGCCTAACTTAGCTCCCACTTGCTCACGCGCGGGCTCTAGGCTGTGGGTAGCTGAACCAGGGTGCCTTGACAGCTGCTGCCTCCCCAGCCATCTGACACCCTAGCCGATACAGCTCCCCTCTGAAGTCACAGGAGACATTTTTACCCATTCTGAAGCTGGTTTTGGTTTTAAATTTTTGGTAGGAGTGACTTGGAGGAGGGCACCTCCTCCTCCTGTAGCAGGTTCCTGATAGTCTTTATCCCTGCAGTTGTGATTGACTGAATTTTGACTGCAGGCTTTGTTTTGAGGGATGTGCAAGAAATT
>CM037640.1:6667612-6695653 GCA_015227895.2 Colaptes auratus
AGGAGTTGATCTGCTGGAGGGCAGAGAGGCTTTGCAGAGGGACCTCGACAGGCTGGACAGATGGGCAGAATCCAAGGGCAGGAGATTGAACACATCCCAAGTGCTGGTTCTGCACATTGGCCACAACAACCCCCTGCAGTGCTACAGGCTGGGGTCAGAATGGCTGAGACGGCCAGACTGAGAGGACCTGGGGGTGCTGTTGGATAGTAGGCTGAACATGAGCCTGCAGTGTGCCCAGGCAGCCAAGAGGGCCAATGGCATCCTGGCCTGCATTAGGAACATTGTGGCCAGCAGGAGCAGGGGTCATTCTGCCCCTGTACACTGCACTGTTAGGCCACACCTAGAGTCCTGTGTCCAGTTCTGGGCCCTCAGTTTAGGAGGATGTTGACTTGCTGGAACATGTCCAGAGAAGGGTAACAAAGCTGGGAGGGGTTGGAACACAAGCCCTATGAGGAGAGGCTGAGGAGCTGGGTTGCTTAGCCTGGAGAAGAGGAGACTCAGGGGTGACCTTCTTGCTCTCTACAACTACCTGAAGGGAGATTGTAGCCAGGCAGAGGTTGGTCTCTTTCCCAGGCAGCAACACCAGAACAAGAGGACACAGTCTCAGGTTGCACCAGGCGAGGTTTTGACTGGATGTTAGGAAGAAGTTCTATACCGAGAGAGTGATTGCCCATTGGAATGTCTGCCCAGGGAGGTGGTGGAGTCACCCATTGGAGTTATCAGGAGAGACTTGATGGGGTGCTTGGTCCATGATCTAGTTGTTTAGGTGGGTTGGATTGGTTGATAGGTTGGACATTATGATCTTGAAGGTCTCTTCCACCTGGATTTATTGTATTGTATTGTATTGTATTGTATGGTATTGTATTGTATTGTATTGTATTGTATTGCATTATTTGCTCTCTCAAGTTTCAGAGAGAATTCAGCATGTTATTTTCCTTTAGCACCAAGATCTTTCAAAGTTTTGGGGTTTTAATGATTGTCTCATGCAAAAATTCTCTTTCTATCTTTTACTTAAGTTGTCATCAACTTGGAACACTGTGATGAGTTCAGAGAAGTTCTATCACTTCTGAAAAGTGAAGTGTATTAAACTGCCTCTCTGTCAAGATAAATGAGATTCTTGACTTTGTCTCTTGCATTTTCATTAAAGTGCTTTGTAGCTCCAAGCAGGAGTATTTTTTCAGTACTGAATGCTGACATGGAGAACTGATGGAATGGTCATTATTATGGTCATCAGCTACTTTATTCATAGCTATGCCTTGAGGATACTTCACACAGTATATGAATATGTCCCTTGCAGGATATATATTGCTATCCTGAAGTCTAATTGCAGTTTGTTATACTTTTCTTTCATTAATTGCTACAGATTCCTTTATCCATCTCTCTATATACCTGCTCTTCTTGTTCATTCTTTCAACTTGCAAATCTTTATGAAGTACCTTCACTGTTTCTTAGAATGCCTTCACATTTGCACATTTCTCTTCTGTACTGACTGTTTGCTGTTTCATGTTGTTATGAATAAAGGCTGATAAGGTATTTTCCATAAATACAATACAATAAATCCAGTTGGAAGAGACCTTCAAGATCATCGTGTCCAACCTATCAACCAATCCAACCCACCTAAACAACTAGATCATGGCACCAAGCACCCCATCAAGCCTCTTCTTGAACACCTCCAATGAAGGTGACTCCACCACTTCCACAGGTAACCAATTCTAATGGGCAATCTCTCTCTGTATAGAACTTCTTCCTAACATCCAGTCTAAAAGAAGAAAAGGCCATGCACAATTTGGTATTTCCTTCAAAACCCTCATCACACAGAATCAACAGAGTATATCAGCCTTGTACCTTGATAATAAAGATTCAGATTTTTTAATGGGACAATTTTATTGGACTCTCATCCATTCTGATCTCAAAAAAACCCAGAAGTGAAATAATAAATCCCTAAGGCATGTACTATTATCTATTTAAAATTGATGGGGTTTAATGCTCTCTCATGATTTCAAAGGGTGTGACTCATTGTTCTAGAATGCCTGAAATTAGCAATATGGGGTGAAAGGAAAAAACAAGGCTACATCAGAGCATAAGCCCTTAGGCAATACTGTAGCAATACAACAAACACTGTCTTATAGCTAGAAAGCTATTTCTAGGTCCCTCTGTGTGTCAGCAGGACTTTGTCAGCAGGACTTAAGCAAAGCCTAAAAAGAAGTGAATTTCACAGTGCATCTAAGTCTTTGTGAAACAGCACAGCTTCTGTGGAATTAATTCTGCTCACAAGATGAGGTTTCCACCTCCACAGTAGAGCAGCATTATCTAACTAACGGAACAAAGCCTCTATTAGGTTGGTTTCTAGGCAGTGTTTGCATCTTTCCTGTCAATATTTTGGCTATAGGCAACCCCTCCCCAAATACTACCTTGGTGTTTTGGGTATCTTCATGAAGGGTAAGTTGTAATGGGAAGAGTTTTACCACTTTATAAACAAAGAATCATTTAAAACTCTTACAGTTTTACTTAGAAACTCATAAACACGAGGATGTGTGGGGTTTTTTTGCTAGGACAATGAAATGCTATTTAGCTACTGAACTCTCAATTAACTAAACTTCTGTGCTGGTGCTATTGATGTAAATCAAGCTATTAGACAGGCAGTGCAAATGAAGATGCAGAATTGGTTCCAACCATTTAGCTACTGCTAATTCAGATGAAGCGGAAGGCAACACATTGAATCTAACATTTTCTGTATAGACATTTTAGTAGTCTTTCTTCATTGCAAGAATTTATGGACTGTGCAATAATAGCACCAGTGAAAACATGAGAGTGTAATGGTGAAATGCTCTGTAATACTCTATCCTATATTATAAAAGAATCGGGAAATATGGAGAGCATTGCTTCCCACATTAGCCAATGAACCATTCCACACTACTCTATCTCATGGAAATGCTGATCCTAAAAACAATGGAAGGTTTACCAGGGGAACTTCGTCACAGGGAAGGGGCTTTATTATGGTCACTAATAAAAGCACCTCATGAGTCCAGATTTACACAGGAGGATCGCCACAAAGCAATATTTATCCCTCTAACAGCAGTTTGTATATGGTTACTCAAGGTGTTTGTTTCATCTGAGATGCTATGAGTTGTACATGAGGAAGGCCAGGCTTCAGGTCTGTGTTAGCTCCAGTTGAAAC
The DNA here is from genome assembly GCA_015227895.2 of Colaptes auratus. NCBI lineage: Eukaryota > Metazoa > Chordata > Aves > Piciformes > Picidae > Colaptes > Colaptes auratus. The sequence goes on from CM037640.1 coordinate 6,670,791, forward strand.
TTGCTCATTTCTACTACAGGCTGGGGTCAGAATGGCTGGAGAGCGGCCAGGCAGAAAGGGACCTGGGGGTACTGGTGGATAGTAGGCTGAACATGAGCCAGCAGTGTGTCCAGGTGGCCAAGAAGGCCAATGGCATCCTGGCCTGCATCAGGAATAGTGTGGCCAGCAGGAGCAGGGAGGTCATTGTGCCCCTGGACTCAGCACTGGTTAGGCCACACCTTGAGTCCTGTGTCCAGTTCTGGGCCCCTCGGTTTAGGAAGGATGTTGAGATGCTGGAACGTGTCCAGAGAAGGGCAACAAAGCTGGGGAAGGGTTTGGAACACAACCCTATGAGGAGAAGCTAGGGAGCTGGGATTGCTTAGCCTGGAGAAGAGGAGGCTCAGGGGAGACCTTATTGCTGTCTGAAGGGAGGTTGTAGCCAGGTGGGGGTTGGTCTCTTCTCCCAAGCAACCAGCTCCAGAACAAGAGGACACAGTCTCAAGCTGCCCAGGGGAGGTTTAGGCTGGATGTTAGGAAGAAGTTCTTCATAGAAAGAGTGATTGGCCATTGGAATGTGCTTCCCAGAGAGGTGGTGGAATCACCATCACTGGAGGTGTTTAGGAAGAGACTGGATGGGGCACTTGGTGCCATGGTTTAGTTGATTAGATAGTGTTGGGTGACGGGCTGGACTCAATGATCTCAAAGGTCTTTTCCAACCTGGTTAATTCTATTCTATTCTATTCTATTCTATTCTATTCTATTCTATTCTATTCTATTCTATTCTATTCTATTCTTCATTACTAGAATATGCATTTTTTTCCAGTTGGTCAATGAGTCTGAGAACTGGAAAAAGATCCAATTTCTGTAACTAATGCTAGACCATTCTGCAGAAAACAGTTGGGCCAGACAAAGAAAGATGGAATAACTTATAAAACATAGGATATTAGTCAAGCCCTGATCATATGAGGAGGAAACCTAAATCTATTATCCATTTCCATGAAGAAAGCCTTTTGTCGGAGAACTCCTGCAGCAAATAGTTTCATAGTTTCATAGTTTCATAGTTTCAGTTTCATAGTTTCAGTTAGGGTTGGAAGGGACCACAAGGATCATCTAGTTCCAAACCCCCTGCCATGGGCAGGGACACTCTACCCTAGGTCAGGCTCAACAGAGCCTCATCCAGCCTGGTCTTAAACACCTCAAGGGACGGGGCCTCAACCACCTCCCTGGACAACCCATTCCAGGCCTTCACCACCCTCACGGTGAAGAACTTCCTCCTCATGTCCAGCCTGAATCTCCCCACCTCCAGCTTCATCCCATTCCCCCTAGTCCTATCACTCCCTGAGGTGCTTAATGCTGAGGTGCTTAGAGATTTGGGGTTGTAACTGAGAAGGCCTTTGGAGAATCATAGTTTTCGGTGCAGTGCCTCTATGTTCATATCAATGCACTTATCTTCTGTGAGCATTTCCTATAAGTACTTCTGATTGAGTTTCTATGAAATGAATATTCATGAAAAACTTGCATATCAGCCTGCATATCTGAATGCTGGTGCAAAAACAAAATGAAAATGTACTTTCTGCAAGGATTTATATCTGAGACTACAGTCAGCCAATCACAAAGTGAAAGTCTTGTAGCATGACTCCTATGTTTAGACACATTGATATAGTTCTTTCTGACTTGCAAGCTGGTGTGAGGCAAATGGCTGTACTGCAGAAAAACACAGAACTATCCAGGGTGCTGAGAGAGCTGGCAGATGAGCTGGCCAAGCCGCTCTCCATCATTTTCCACCAGTCCTGGCTCACCGGAGAGGCCCCAGATGACTGGAAGATGGCCAACGTGATGCCCATCCACAAGAAGGGATGGAAGGAGCAGCCAGGGAATTACAGGCTTGTCAGCCTGACCTCAGTGCCTGGAAAAATTATGGAGCAGATCATCTTGGGGGCAATCACTGCGCACCTGAAGGATGGCCAAGGGATCAGGCCCAGCCAGCATGGATTTAGGAAGGGCAGGTCCTGCCTGACCAAACTGATCTCCTTCTATCATCAGGTGACTGCCTGGTGGATGTGGGGCAGGCTGTGGATGTAGTCTACCTGGACTTTAGCAAGGCCTTTGACACCCTCCCCCACAGCAAACTCCTGGCCAAGCTGTCAGCCCCTGGCTTGGACAGCAGCACTCTGAGCTGGGTTAGGAACTGGCTGGAGGGCCGAGCCCAGAGAGTGGTGGTGAATGGTGCCACAGCCAGCTGGCAGCCAGGCACTAGTGGTGTCCCCCAGGGATCAGTGCTGGACCCCATCCTGTTCAATATCTTTATTGATGATCTGGATGAGGGGATTCAGTCAGTAATAAGTAAATTTGCAGATGACACCAAGTTGGGGGCAAGTGTTGATCTATTAGAGGGTAGAAGGGCTCTGCAGAGGCCTTGACAGGCTGGACAGATGGGCAAAGTCCAACAGGATGGCATTCAACAAGTCCAAGTGCCAGGTGCTGCACTTTGGCCACAACAACCCCATGCAGTGCTACAGGCTGGGGTCCGAGTGGCTGGAGAGCAGCCAGACAGAAAGGGAGCGGGTAGTACTGGTTGACAGCCAGCTGAACATGAGTCAGCAGTGTGCCCAGGTGGCCAAGAAGGCCAATGGCATCCTGGCCTGTATCAGAATAGTGTGGCCAGCAGGAGCAGGGAAGTCACTGTGCCCCTGGACTCAGCACTGCTTAGGCCACCCTTTGAGTCCTGAGTCCAGTTCTGGGCCCCTCAGTTTAAAAAGGACATTGAGACACTTGAATGTGTCCAGAGAAGGGCAACGAGGCTGGGGAGAGGCCTCGAGCAAAAGCCCTGTGAGGAGAGGCTGAGAGAGCTGGGGTTGCTTAGCCTGGAGAAGAGGAGGCTCAGGGGAGACCTTCTTGTTGTCTACAACTACCTGAAGGGAGGTTGTAGCCAGGAGGGGGGGTTGGTCTCTTCTCCCAGGCAACCAGCACCAGAACAAGAGGACACAGTCTCAAGCTGTGCCAGGGGAAGTTTAGGCTGGAGGTGAGGAGGAAGTTCTTCACAGGGTTGTTAGCTGTTGGAATGTGCTGCCCAGGGAGGTGGTGGAGTCACCATCCCTGGAGGTGTTCAAGAGGGGATTGGACGTGGCACTTGGTGCCATGGTTTAGTAGTCATAAGGTGTTGGGTGACAGGTTGGACTTGATGATCTTTGAGGTCTTTTTCCAACCTTATCGATCCTATGATTCTAAGAACATCCTTAAAAGGACAGTACCTTTAATGTGTTTGTATGAATTTCTTGTACATTCTAATGCTTATTCTTTCAACAAGACTTTTTTTTATGTGTGAAATTCTGGTGACAACATTAATTGAGCTTTGTTGGAAGCCTGGCCCCACCTATACCTCTGCTCCTTCTGAGCAGAAGAGCAAGAAATGAAACTGCTATAAGGCTCCTACAACAGAGTAAAGAAATGCATGTTTTACAGAAATGTGATGCTTTCTTCTCTCTCAGGTGTGCTCCCATTCAGAGTTGAAATCTGGAGCCTGGAGGTTTACAAGACATCTGTAGTTTAAGAATAAGGACTGAGGATAATGAATGCCTGAGTTGAAGAGAGTAGCACTCAGGAAACCAAAACCATACCACTGCACCTTTTGGAGGTGTCTGTTTCCTTCTCTCTGGTGCTGGAGGTAGAAGTAGTAGACAAACTTCCATATAACCTTACTGTTAAATACCAGCTGTGCAGTATCAGGTACCAGCATCCAAGATAAGGTTTAAAAGTCATGAAGTCTGTTTATATTTTAAATACACCAGCTCACACTCTGAGTCTGAGCCTTTACAGGCAAGTGCTCAGCTTTTCTAAACTATAAAATCATGCTACATCAGAACCCCAAGGGGAGAGATTGGTTTGTCAGGTATTTGTTTGTACCACGTGTTTCCAGGAGCAGGCAGGAGCCTTAAGAAGAAAAGATAAATGTGACTAATTCAAAAGCTGGTAGTATGTTGGTCACATAATCTAGCAATAGGGACAGGAGGAAAAAAGAAAAAGGCTTACAGTAAATTCCTGTAGTAAGGAAGATTTAAAGACTCCTAAAGGAGACTATGGGCACCACTGAACCTTGATTATAAGAGAGATTGTAATATCTAGCAAGCAAAGACCAACTCTTTGTCATAAAGAAAGGGTGGCTAGAGGGGACACAGATTTCACCCACAGCTGTCCCTGGATTTTGTTAGCCTACCTAGTTTATCTTTGAATATAAGAATGTCTGCTCTTTGTGACCAACACCTTCTGTGTACCAAACCATCATAGCAGCAGCAGAGATTGCATCTCTGGAACAAAATCATGATGCAACAGATTTAACTGACATATGGATATAGAATAGAATAGAATAGAATAGAATAGAATAGAATAGAATAGAATAGAATAGAATAGAATAGAATTAACCAGGTTGGAAAAGACCTCCGAGATCATCAAGTGCAACCTACCATCCAACACCATCTAATCAACTAAACCATAGCACCAAGCACCGCATCCAGTCTCTTGGTAAACACCTTCAGTGATGGTGACTCCACCACCTCCCCGGGCAGCCCATTCCAATGGCCAATCACTCTTTCTATGAAGAATTTCTTCCTAACATCCAGCCTAAATCTCCCCTGGCACAGCTTGAGACTGTGTTCTCTTGTTCTGGTGCTGGTTGCCTGGGAGAAGAGACCAACCCCCTCCTGTCTACAACCTCCCTTCAGGGAGTTGTAGAGAGCAATAAGGTCTCCTCTGAGCCTCCTCTTCTCCAGGCTAAGCAACCCCAGCTCCCTCAGCCTCTCCTCACAGGGCTGTGCTCCAAACCCCTCCCCAGCTTTGTTGCCCTTCTCTGGACACCTTCCAGCAACTCAACATCTTTCCTAAACTGAGGGGCCCAGAACTGGACACAGGACTCAAGGTGTGGCCTAACCAGTGCTGAGTCCAGGGGCACAATGACTTCCCTGCTCCTGCTGGCCACACCATTCCTGATGCAGGCGAGGATGCCATTGGCCCTCTTGGCCACCTGGGCACACTCCTGGCTCATGTTTCGCCTAGTATCCACCAGCACCCCCAGGTCCCTCTCTGCCTGGCTGCTCTCCAGCCACTCTGACCCCAGCCTGTAGCACTGCATGGGGTTGTTGTGGCCAATGTGTAGAACCTGGCACTTAGATTACTGTGGTTATTGTTGACATTGTTTCTACAGATATTTGAAAGAAAAGATGACAAACATACATATTCTGGGTAGGGTGTGATTGGTGTACCTGAGGAGGGTATACAAACAGTAATATTGCTTGTCCTAGTGACATCAAACTTTGTAAACTCCAGTGCCTGCCATGAGATTTGAACCTGGTCCTCTGACTACTGCTGATCTTCTCCTGTACTTTGTATGGAACTACACCTAGCACCTCTGCAGAAAAACAATAAGAAGGCATAAGGAGGACATTACATTTGTTCTTAAAAAAAATAAAAAGTAGGTTACTTTTGAAGTAAGGAAGAAGGAAGAAAAACACTTTAATACCTCAAAGATCTTGGCATCAAAAGAGCTTGAGAAGAAAATATGATACTCTTCATTTCTCAAACTGTCTAACAGAAAAGGTCTTAGAAAAGTCAATTATTTCTTTGCACCCCGACCTCTTTTGTCTTTAACACAGAGGGTACACATGCTGAAAGCACAGGTTTAAGCTGTGAGATCTCAGAAGCACAATGTGAGAAAAATCTGAAAGCATTTGAAGCTTTCCTTAAAAGATGACCTGGAATATGAGACAACATCTCAGTGATCCAATAGAGAAAACTGATTTTCTCCATCTTGTCCCTTGTAGATGCCTCTAATGCCTACAATCTGTTAGTGCTGGAAAATTCAGGTTTCTGTATAGCTGGAGTTCTGTATGTGCCTGGATTTTATAAGCCATGAATAGAATAGCATAGAATAGCATAGAATAACATAGCATAACATAACATAGCATAGCAGAGCATAGCATACAATAGGATAGAATAGAATAGAATTGAATTGAATTGAATTGAATTGAATTGAATTGAATTGAATTGACCAGGTTGGAAAAGACCTTTGACATCATCAAGTCCACCCTATCACCCAACACTACCTAATCAACTAAACCATGGCACCAAGCACCCCATCAAGTCTCTTCCTAAACACCTCCAGTGATGGTGACTCCACCACCTCCCTGGGCAGCACATTCCAATGGCCAATCACTCTTTCTGTGAAGAACTTCTTCCTAACCTCCAGCCTAAACCTCCCCTGGCACAGCTTGAGACTGTGTCCTCTTATTCTGGTGCTGGTTGCCTGGGAGGAGAGACCAGCTCCCTCCTGGCTACAACCTCCCTTCAGGGAGTTGTAAACAGCAAGAAGGTCTCCCCTGAGTCTCCTCTTCTCCAGGCTAAGCAACCCCAGCTCCCTCAGCCTCTCTTCATAGGGCTTGTGCTCCAAACCCCTCCCCAGCTATGTTGCCTGTGTCTGGACACGTTCCAGCAACTCAACCTCTTTCCTAAACTGAGGAACCCAGAACTGGACACAGGACTCAAGGTGTGGCCTAACCAGTGCTGAGTACAAGGGCACAATAACATCGCTGCTCCTTCTGGCCACACCATTCCTGATCCAGGCCAGGATGCCATTGTCCTTCTTGGCAACCTGGACACACTGCTGGCTCATGTTCAGCCTACTATCAACCAGTAGCCCCAGGTCTCTGTCTGCCAGGGTGCTCTCCAGCCACTGTGACTCCAGCCTGTAGCACTGCAAGGGGCTGTTGTGGCCAATGTGTAAAACCCAGCACTTAGATGTGTGATGAATGCTCTAAATTTTTAACTTATGTTACCTTTGTCAGCTGAAGACACTCAGAATATTGACAGACAGGTATTGATAGAAGGGCAAACTCAGCTAGGGACGCTTTTCACCTTTGTTTCCTGCAGACTTCATGCAGTCTAGAACAGTAAGAGAAGCATGGTCATCTTTGCTTAAAAAAAAGCAGATTCTGCTGTCAAAAATTCACTTTGTTTTGTAGGTTCTTCTCAAGGAGATACAGAAAAGATGATTTACTGATTGCAAATATATCCTTGCTCTGCTCAGCACTTTCTTTTACACATCTCTCTCTAGTCTTCTTCATTTAAATATCTATGCCAGTGATAGGAGCCGCCTGGGGAAACAAAACTAGGAGGAGTGACTTATACACCAGAAGATTGTGGCCATTCAGTGGGGCCTGAACAGCTGGATAGTTGGGTGGAGGGAAATATAATGAAGTTAAACAAGGGCAAATGTAGAGTCCTGCACCTGGGAAGGAATAACCCCATGCATCAGTACAGGCTAGCGGTTGACTTGTTGGAAAGTGGCCTCACGGACAAGGACCTGGAAGTCTTGGTGGATAACAAGTTTGCATGAGCCAGCAATGTGCTCTTTTTGCCAAGAAGGCCAATGCTCTCTTGAGGTGCACTAAGAAGAGTGGGGCCAGCAGGTTGATGGAGGTTCTCTTACCCTCTACTCTACCCCAGTGAAGCTGTATCAGGAGTGTTGTGTCTAGTCTGGATTCCCCAGTTCGAGAGAGATAGGGAAATACCAGAGAGATTTCATCAGAGGGCTAAAAAGATACAATACAATACATTACAATACAATACAATACAATACAATACAATACAATACAATAAATCCAGGTTGGAAGAGACCTTCAAGATCATTGTGTCCAACCTATCAACCAATCCAATCCACCTAAACAACTAGATCATGGCACCCAGTACCCCATCAAGTCTCCTCCTGAATACCTCCAATGATGGTGACTCCACCACCTCCCTGGGCAGACCATTCCAATGGGCAATCACTCTCTCTGTAAAGAACTTCCTCCTAACATCCAGTCTAAACCTCCCCTGGTGCAGCCTGAGACTGTGTCCTCTTGTTCTGGTGCTGCCTGCCTGGGAAAAGAACTGCAGTACCTCTTACAAGGAAAGATTGAAAAACTTGGGGCTGTTTAGCTTGTTGATGGGTGTTAAAGAGGATGGGACTGGTCCCTTTTCAGTGGTGCCCAGTGACAGGACAAGGTGCAAGACTCAAATTATAACAATGAAAGTTCTGCCCTTATAAGCTTGAGGAAAAACTTCTTTACTCTGAGGGTGACAGAGCACTGGAACAGGTTGCCCAGAGAAGTTGTGTAGTCTCCTTCTCTGGAGACTATCAAAACACACCTGATCATGTTCCTGTGCAACCTGATCTAGGCAAACCTGCTTTAGGAGTGAGGTTAGACTAAGTGATCCCACAGGTCCCTACCCTTTTGTGATTCTATGACTCTAGGTGATTCATTTGGAGCATGTAGCGATGTCACATGACTCACCAGTCCACAGAATAGCTTCCTGGAGTTGGGGTTAAGAAATTGAAAGGAGTCATTTGGGATCCATTCTTTACTTGAGTGTTTCAAGATTATTTTTTATTATCATTTTTCCCCAACGTATTTTTGGAGATGCAGATCAGTTGAAATAAAGAATTCAATGCACTGAGTAGTAATGCATATCATTTTAATGGTATTATCTTAGGCTATATTTACTTGAGATATTGATCTATTAATAGCTGAAGTGCTAATATAGAAATATTAAGCAGGAGGCTTCAAGGGTGATATTATCATGTCTGATTAATACAAGTGCAACTAATGTGCCTTAATTAACCACAATATATGCTTCCTATAGCTCAAAGGTTTGACTGCTCTCTAAAATATTGTGCCAATAAGGTCCAAGGCAGTGACAGTTTCATGCCAGTAATGTCCCATTCATTGAAATGCTACAAATAATGAGAAAAAGCTATGTATCAAGTTCAGGCTGGGTGTATGTATTAGCTTTAGCAACTGGTAGACCTTTTCTAATGCTTAGTGACTCCAAAGGTCTAGGGAGGATCTCCTCCCCCTCTACTCTGACCTGGTGAGACCATACCTGGAATACTGTACCCAGTTTTGGGCTCCCCAACTCAAGAGACAGGGATCTGCTAGAGAGAGTTACACAGGGACCTACAAGCATGGACTAGGAAAGATGTTGAGTTGCTGGAACATGTCCAGAGAAGGGCAGCAAAGCTGGGGAGGGGTTTGGAGCACAAGCCCTGTAAGGAGAGACTGAGGGAGCTGGGGTTGCTTAGCCTGGAGAAGAGGAGACTTAAGAGAGATCTTATTGCTGTCTATAACTACCTGAAGGGAGGTTGTAGCCAAGAGGGTGTTGGTCCCTTCTCGCAGGCAACCTGTGACAGAATGAGAGGACACAGCCTCAATCTGTGCCAGGGGAGGTTTAGGCTGGATGTTAGGAAGAAGTTCTTCATAGAAAGAGTGATTGGCCATTGGAATGGGCTGCCCAGGGAGGGTGGTGAAATCACCATCACTGGAGGTGTTTAGGAAGAGTCTGGATGCAGCACTTGGTGCCATGGTTTAGTTGATTAGATGGTGTTGGATGATAGGTTGCACTTGATGATCTTGGAGGTCTTTTCTAACCTGGTTAATTCTATTCTATTCTGTGAAGAAAGATTCTATTCTATTCTATGAATAGAATAGATTCTATTCTATTCTATGAAGAAAGACTGAGAGAGCTGGGGCTGTTCAGTCTTGAGAAGAGAAGGCTGAGTGGGGATCTTACTAATGCCTGAAAATTTTGAGAGCTGGGTGTCAAGATGAAGCTGACAGTCCCTTTTCAGTGGTGCCCAGTAATAGGACAAGACACAACAGGTATAAGTTGGAACACAGGGGGTTCTGCCTCAACATAAGGAGAAACTTCTTTACAGTGAGGGTGATGGAGCCCAGAGAGGTTGTGGAGTCTGCTTCTCTGGCAACTTTCAAAACTCACCTGGATCCATTCCTGTGTGGCCTGTCCTGAGGTGACCTTGCTCTGTCAGGGGTGTTGGACTAGATGATCTCTAGAGCTCCCTTCCAACACCTAATATTCTATGACTTTATGATTCGATGTTGCAAAACCTTTTTTGACATTGAATTCTCTGCAATGAATTCCTCCTCAGTGCAGTTTCAATCAAATGGAAACAATGAGGCAGATCAGAAGTAAATCAGAAGTATACACGTGATAGAGGGCCTCTAGGCTTTCTTGAAGGCAATATTATATGTGGTTGGGCAGGAGGAGGAAATGGTGCTGGCCTCACATTGTTGTTTTTTGGATCATCATTTATGCATGTATCAGTGGGGAAAATTATTTCGTGCGTCCAAACTGACAAGCCTGGTGCAATCCCGCTCAGCTCAGCGTGACACCGTAACACAGAACCGCAGGTGGAAACGGATCCAAAGCATCCTACTCCACGTAATGCTTTTCACATTCACTTGCTATGCTTGCTTTGCAATCGATGTGGGCAGAGATTTTCATGGGAGCATTCAGCTGCATAGAAAGAGGGCTGACAGAGCCCATTTGATTATCTCATTGACACTCTGGCAGTGAGGAACACAAACTCATCTGATAAAGGGTGTTTTTTAACGGTTGTTCCCCAATACTGTTACTGAATTCAGTTTGCTACAAAATGTCCTTTTTTTTCCCCCAATATATAACTCTAGCTACAGAAAGTCAGTCTGTAGAATCCAGCCATGGCTACTGTGCTGTGAATTAGCCTTATTTGATCAATTATCAGATACCTGCACTTAGCAAAAGGCAAACAAGAGCCAATCAGGTTTCGGGCGGTGGGAATGGCTGCACTGCTCAAGTTATGTGGAATCTGTTCACATAACTCATAGAATCTCTGTGGATGCCATGTAAAAAGTATGCACCATTTACTGCTCTGGGATGGAGTTGGCTTTAAAGTGAGGTCATTATTTAACTGAGAAGGAAAAAACCAAATGAACAACAACAACAAAAAAAAAACCCACAACCAAACCTGATAGGTTCTCTATAGTAAGATAGATATAAAAATTTTTCATAAGAATCTCTGTCCCCTTTTCTTTTTTGGCTTCCTGGGAAGAACCAGAAAGATGTTCCTACCCAACAGAATCCCTGATGCTGGTGACACTGCCTAACTCAAAAGCCACACGCGATGAAGGCACGAGTGACCAGTCAGGTCTTCTGGGCTTAAGCAGCTGCAGTTGCTGCTCTCAGTAGTATTTCACCTCCTCAGGATTCACTAGCAATGAAGAAGTGAAAGGCTGCACATTAAACAGTTTGTCCAAAAGCCATGTGCATAGCAAACTTTTACACCAGCTTCTATATAACTATTTGTTTTAACTCTGCAGCTGGAATGTTTCCAGCATAAGGCTTTTAGAGTGACTCCAGCAGTAACAAGAAGCCTTTGGATTTTTCTTGTTTTGTTTAAATCCACTAGCCATGCTCAAAAATAATATTTCTTCATGTTTGTTTGTTTGTTTGTTTGAATACGGTGGCTAGCAGGCACCTTAGTAACCAGCCAGAAATCAATTTCAACCACCATCAACCCCTAAACTACAGTACCAGGACGGTTGGCTAAAGAAAGGAAACTGATTGGCTGTAGTCTGAAACTTGCCTAGTACAAGGTGTCTGGCTGACTTTGTCCTAAATAAGGCTAACATTAGTGAACTAAGAGAACAGCATTTGGTTGCAGTCTTGCACTCAGGAACATCCTTCGCCAATGCGCTGGCAAGATCTCCCTACTTTCCGATCCAGTTTCACCATTTTCATAATGGCTTCCTCACGCCCACGTCCCATGTGGTCAAACGTGCAGTCATGTTGTTCAGGCAGGCGATGTAACATACAGAACACATAACCACAGCGACATGATCCCAGTTCCTGCTGTACTAGCTCCAGTTTTGTTTGGCACTGGAAGCATCGGCGTCTACTCTTCTGTTTGGATCGACTGGTTTCTTCAGGCCTGTCGTTTACTGTCATCCAGTAGCCGTGGCCGTTTCACAGGAGAAGCATAAAAGAATAGAATAGAATAGAATAGAATAGAATAGAATAGAATAGACCAGACCAGGTTGGGATGAAAAAAGTACATAAAATGGAAAGTCAAGAACTGCTGGGCTGTATATTCAGGCCAGACAGAACTTACATGATCATTCATCTAGTTCTCTCAAAATACCCATCATAGAGTTTGACCTAGTGTTACAGTTTGAAGTGCACCCAGCCAGCAACAAAGCAGCCACAGAGCTGCTTGCTCAGCCCTACCCACCTTCAATGAAATGGGGAGGAGAAAATACATGAGAAGGCTCCAGAATCAAGACCAAGACAAAGGACAGGGAGGGCTCACTCACCAGTTATGATCACAGACAAAAGACAGACTTGGGGAAGCAAAATCTATTTCCTTTAAACAAACACCAGCAATTAACCACTGAATCAGAGCAGAATAGTGAGAAATACAACTCAGCCTTAAGAAGCACCTTCCCCCTAACTCTTCTTGCTTCCTGGGCCCAGCTCTGCTACATCCTCCCCACCAGCAATGCAGGGGTATGGGGAATGTGGGTTGTGGTCAATCCCAGTTGGTTCAGTGTTGCTTCTGCTGCTCTTTCATCCTCAGGGGCAAAAACTCAGAGTCCTCCCCTATGGCAATGTGTCATCCCTCCCATGGGAGACAGTCCTCCATGTACTTCTCCAGCAAGCATAGTTTCCTTCCATGGGCTGCAGTTCTCACAGCAGCAGACCACTTCAGTGTGGGTCTCCTTCTGTCAGTGTGCTTCAGGATCTGTCCCCTGCTCCAGTATACAGGCTGCAGACAGGATTTTGCCCCAGCATTGATCTTAAAGACCGCAGGGGCTCAGCCTCCCATCTCACAATGGAGTGAAGGGGATTAACTGTTCTGGCAGCCTCCCCTGCTCCTTCCTCACTGATTTCAGCTACCTGCATGGCTGTCTTTCTCTCCTGTCCCATTCCTCTTCCAAACAAAGAACTCCCCAAAGAAAACATGTTTTCCTCTCTTAAATACATTATCACAGAGGCACTAATTGTTTCAGCTTTGGCGAGAATCAGATCTGTCTTAGAGCCAGGGGAACTTCTCGAAGCTTCTTACAGGAGGTCCCTTTCTCTGCTACCAAAACCCCACCAGACTCAAACCCAACACATCCAGCAATTCCTGGATCAAACTCACATGTTTGGTTTCTCTTTTCAGTTCTGGGGAGCCAGTTGAGACACATTCTGAATCACAGTCATTTCATGTCACATGGCAGCTCACCCTGCATCAGAAGATAGTGAAAGGCTAAAGGACCTCAGTGTCCTCCCTCTCCCTCCCAGTATGACAAAAAACTGTCACATTTTTTCCTGTTTTTTAAATTTCTTTTCTTCCTTTTCTTTTAAAAGTTTTCCTTTTGACTAATTAGACCAAAAGAAAAACAAACCTGGCCCATTTAGCAGAGAAGCAACTGAGGTTCAAAGAAATTATGCAAATTGTGCCACAAATGGACAAGATTTGCAAAAGAGAAGAGTGTTAAGGGGAAACACTGAGCTACTTGCATTTGTCTAGCCTCACTACAAGCTTCACACTGTTATTGAATGCTTGAAACATTGGAGGAGTCTGGTCCTCCATCTCCTGAGGCCATCACAATTCTGGCAGATGTAGCAAATAGAAGGTCCCTTATTCCTAAATCAGAGTTGCTCTTCCATGTAGTTTCACTGTTATGCCATGACAAGGATCAATGTCTTGAGGTTAACTTGTGTGTGGAGCCAATTTGGTGCATCAAGTGCTCAGCAAATATACTTCCAGCCAATGATATAGCCTTAGGAGATGTCTAGCCTGTTCTGGACCAGTTGGAGTTTTATGATTCATGCATGCTTTCCAACACAGAATGAGTTAATCGGATCAGTAACATCACCAGAGAGCGAGGTACAGGCTCTTCTTCCCAGTTACAGATGGAAAAATGCCTTTTTGGCAGTGGAATAAATTTGTGTATCAGGAATCAAAGGAGTTCAGAAATGCTCTCAGGCTATGAAACAATTTGACTTTCAGGAGCAGAGGCTGTCAGTGCATACAAATGTGCCAACACTGCCTGCCTCCCTGTCTCTAGCATCCCTTTACGTGAATTTAGCCTTAGCCAGTTGCTTCACAGCCACTTGCTGATTTTAGCTAGGCAGTGAGACAACTGAAAAACACAGTATAATGGATTTTCACAGACAGCCAACAGACCCAGGTGGTAAGATCTTGAACTGAGCAACAGGAATGTGCCTCTAGTTGCTCAAACTTTCTGGGTTCTGATCACAACCACATAAGAGTTAGATTGCTATCCAAATGGCTTCCTTAGAATAGTACTACATGCACTTTTTTGAAGGACACAAGGAGAAATCCAAATCCATATATAGCCAGATAATGTAGGAGTTTATGTAACTTGTTAACATATGGCAGCTGTTGATTTTCACGTTCATTTTAGTCCTGACACACATGACACTAGCTCTGAGTCCATAGGAAACTCAACAGCAGCAGAAGATAGACAAAGTAATGCTCTATCTTGTCTCCCAGTCCAACTGATTGCAAAATTAGAGGTTAGCCTCCCATATCCCTTGTACTCTTCACTACATTTTAGTCAATGCCATTCTATTTAGAATAGAATAGAATAGAATAGAATAGAATAGAATAGAATAGAATAGAATAGAATAATAATTAACCAGGTTGGAAGAGACCTTTGAGATCATTAAGTCCAACCTTCAGAGCTGCAACTTTATAGAATGAAATAGGAATAGAATAGAATAGAATAGAATAGAATAGAATAGAATAGAATAGAATAGAATAGAATAGAATAGAATTAACCAGGTTGGAAAAGATCTTCGAGATCATCGAGTCCAACCTATCACCCAACACCATCTAATCAACTAAACCATGGCACCAAGTGCCCCATCCAATCTCTTCCTAAACACCTCCAGTGGTGGTGACTCCACCACCTCCCTGGGCAGCACATCCAATGGCCAATCACTCTTTCTATGAAGAACTTCTTCCTAACATCCAGCCTAAACCTCCCCTGGCACACTTTCAGACTGTGTCCTCTTGTTCTGGTGCTTCAATACATAAAAAGAGCTTACCAGAAAGATGGGGACAGAATTTTTAGAAGGGCCTGTTGCAAGGGGTAATGGTTTTAAACCTAAGGAGGGTATATTCAGATTAGATGTAAGGAAGAAGTATTTTGTGATGATGATGATGGTGAAAAGATTGGAACAGGTTGTCCAAAGTGGTGATAGATAAAACATCCCTAGAAAAATCCAAGGTCAGGGTGGACAGGGCTCTAAGCAACCTAATCTAGTTGAAGATATCCCTGCTCACTGCATGGGGTTTAGGCTAGATGACCTTTAAACATATCTTCCAACTGAAACTGTTCCATGATTCTATGTCTCAGGTTTTCTTATATCAGGTCTGAGTGGAGCATAGGAAGTAGACAAACTTTACAGTAATTGCCTTTACATGAGATATTGATTGAACTGGTGATGTATTTCATACTAGAAAACAGCTTCTTGACACTCCTACAGAGCAAATGGCCATATTTCAGTACTTGAACCCTCATGAATCTCTTCCAGTTCTAGTGAAAAATAAAGATGTAGTTCTGCCAATCTTACTGGCACCTAAACATCTTGAGAAACCTGCTCTTTTCTGGGGCAACAAGCATTATCCCTGTTTCCTCTACTGCACAATTAGCAGCCTGCAATGCCAGTAGTTGATAAGGAACACAACCTCTGAAACAGATGGACTGTTTATTGTGTTGTTCTCTTCTTCCTAGTCAAGCTAATTTGGGCCAGCTGTCTTATTAAAGGTCTTTTGAGAAGTGCCTGCTTTCATATTCAAGCTCCAAGAGTTTTCTAAGAAAGCAAAAAAAGCTGGGAGAGAGTATCAGTCAGGTTTCCTCTTGGGTGCAAGTAGAAAATGGCAAATTTGTTGTTTTCATTTCAGCTACAGTTCAGAGTTATTGAGTGTGAAGTATTTGACCCATCAGGTCACTCGATGTTGGGTTCCCCTATCCTTCTTTTTTCCCCTCTCACCTTTTCAACAAGCATTGTGCAGGTTGTGCATATTATACTAAGAAGAGTAAACCCATTTTGCCACTTGATATGCTGAAAAATTGAGTAATGTGAGGGAAAATGTTTGATTGTTGGGTTGTGATGAGAGAAAACTGTGGGCAGGAAGACACTTGAGAAAAGAGGAGCTCTCAAAAAAAGAAAGTTTAAATTATTAAGTATTCTGTATGACTAGGACAGGGCTAAAAGGAGGGGTAAAATTTGCAGATGCCCCCTCAGTTGTGCTCTTTCCTGTGACCAAATCCCCTCACTTCCTCTGAGTTCTCCAAAGATAATATGCTCTTGTGTGGTGTAGAGCTGGGTTGCACCGAAACCTTTCTGTGGGTAGCAATTCACGACCGAGGAAAAGCAAGACAGGTGGTGATGGAGCATGCATACAACAGAGGATGTTTATGCAGGCAGTTCACTCAGATTACTTAACCTTGTAAGGTAGAATTTAGATAGAAAATAGGTGGTAGGTAAGGGAAAATGTGTCTGTGTATTATAGCATTCTCTCAACTCAAACTGGGAACTGCAATAAATTAAAAACAAACTTCCCAAAGACCTTCATCAGGCATTGAACAGCATTTTTCATATGATTGATAAGCAATTACAAAGCTGCTGTCACACCTCTAGAATCATAATTCAAGTTGTGTGTCTAGAGTACTGTTTAAATCACTGGTTCATGTCAAGAAAAATAAATAAGTCTTGATTCTCATATGGGACTGAATTTTCCTTCCTGCTACATTTTTACCAAGAGGATTTTCCCTCAGCTGTTTGAACATGTCATGGATTGAATTGAACCTGCTGTTGCTGTTCATACACTGCTGCAGTCATGCCAGCATCAAAAATGAAAGGGCTAACTAGAGCAAAGTGTTATGGGGCTTGAAGTTCAGAATGCAACATAGGAGGCATCCTCTTACAGTTGCTCCTTCTGGTTTCTTGCTGCTTGGGTGCTGGCTGCTGGGGGTACTGGTTGAGAGTAAGCTGAACATGAGTCAGCAGTATGCCCAGGGGGCCAAGAAGGCAAATGGCATCCTGGCCTGTATCAGGAATGGTGTGGCCAGCAGGAGCAGGGATGTTATTGTGCCCCTGGACTCAGCACTGGTTAGGCCACCCCTTGAGTCCTGTGTCCAGTTCTGGGCCCCTCAGTTTAGGAAAGAGGTTGAGTTGCAGGAATGTGTCCAGAGAAGGGCAACAAAGCTGGGGAGGGGTTTGGAGCACAGCCCTGTGAGGAGAGGCTGAGGGAGCTGGGGTTGCTTAGCCTGGAGAAGAGGAGGCTCAGGGGAGACCTTATTGCTGTCTACAACTACCTGAGGGGAGGTTGTAACCAGGAGGGGGCTGGTCTCTTCTCCCATGCAACCAGCACCAGAACAAGAGGACACAGTCTCAAGCTGCACCAGGGGAGGTTTAGGCTGGATGTTAGGAAGAAGTTCTTCATAGAAAGAGTGATTGGCCATTTGAATGTGCTGCCCAGGGTGGTGGTGGAGTCACCATCACTGGAGGTGTTCAAGAGGTGACTTGATGGGGTGCTTGGTGCTATGGTTTAGTTGATTAGATGGTCTTGGTGTGGTCTTTTCACTGGTGCTGTGCCCTGGTTCCCGTGTGTGTGGTGGCTATGCCATGATGTGCTGCAATGTGTTATCAAACTAATTCAATTAACTCCTCTGTCATTTCCAGAGTTACTGCAGCAGCTGCACAGCTGAATGACTGAATATACTTCATCATCTGTTGCAGCAGCTAGACGTGCATTGCAGATATGCTGTGTTTGGGCCATAACTTGGCTTATAGGATACCACCCACATTCAAATGAGGTTTATATGCAATTTCTGACTTTAATGATGGTTACAGAGTTATGTTTTTTTAATTGCATCTAATATCTCAAATCTGCTATTGATTTCCAAGGCGAAGCAGCAAGCCAAATCAGATGAGAGCAATTTGCCAGCTGCTGTTGAGTGATAAATATTAGTCCCAAAATGCCATGTATCTTTGCATGCTTCTCTGGAAGAAGCTGTCAGTAATTTCATCAGGAGGCTGGTTCAAAGTCCTCTTCAGTGTTAGGGGTTTTTCTGCACTATTCAATACCTGTGAGCAGCAGCCCATCCAGAGACCATGTCCAGAGATCATGTCCAGAGGTTTCCAGCCATCTCTTTCTACTTTGTTGGCTTGTTAGATAGTGCTCTGTCACGGTTTATTGCAAGGGCTAACCTGCCTGCTCAGGGCTGAGATGAAGAGATAAGAATTTGGTATAACGTAAGACAGTGTGCCCAAGTGGCCAAGAAGGCCAATGGCATCCTGGCCTGCATCAGAAATAGTGTGACCAGCAGGAGGAGGGAAGACATTCTGCACCTGTACTCAGCACTGGTTAGGCCACATCTTGAGTCCTGTGTCCAGTTCTGGGTCCCTCAGTTTATGAAGGACATTGAGACTCTTGAATGTGTCCAGAGAAGGTCAACAAAGCTGGTGAGAGGCCTTGAGCAGAGGCCCTATGAGGAGAGGTTGAGGGAGCTGGGATTTTTTAGCCTGGAGAAGAGGAGGTTCAGGGGAGACCTTATTGCTGTCTACAACTACCTGAAGGGAGGTTGTAGCCAGGAGGGGGTTGGTCTCTTCTCCCACGGAACCAGTACCAGAACAAGAGGACACAGTCTCAAGCTGCACCAGGGGAGGTTTAGGCTGGATGTGGGAAAAAAGTTCTTCCCAGAAAGTGTGATTAGCCATTGGAATGTGCTGCCCAGGGAGGTGGTGGAGTCACCATGCCTGGAGGTGTTTAAGAGGACACTGGATGAGGCACTTGGTGCCATGGGATTGTTTAGCCTGGAGAAGAAGAGGCTCAGGGGTGACCTCATTGCTCTCTACAACTACCTGAAAGGTGGTTGTAGCCAGGAAGGGATTGGCTTCTTCTCTCTAGCAACCAGCACCAGAACAAGGGGACGCAGTCTCAAGTTGTGCCAGGGGAAGTTTAGGCTAGAGGTGAGGAGAATTTCTTCACCAAGAGAGTCATTCACCATTGGAATGTGCTGCCCAGGGAGGTGGTGGAGTCAAGGTGTTCAAGAGGGGACTGGACGTGGCACTTGGTGCCATGGTCTAGTCATGAGGTCTGTGGTGACAGGTTGGACTCGATGATCTTTGAGATCTCTTCCAACCTTGGTGGTACTGTGATACTGTGATACTCTTGCACAATGTTGTTGACAATGAAACTGGACTCTGGTGAATAGTACAGGACTTTTTCTCTGCCCAGCTGAAACCTGTGATTTCTATGCAGCTCTAAAAAAAGAGTCAAAATCTGGAATTGTGATAGAGACAAAAGGGCTTGGAAAAATGAAAATGACTCTACTTGCTTGCCTGAATTTCTAAAGCACTCTTAGACTTGTGTCTAAGACAAGACCACTTGTCAGAGATCTAAGGCTAGCGGAACAAATATCCTAACAAGAAGGATTATTTTCCTGAGAACTACTATGAGCAGCAACCTGAAATCTCTGAGGCATGAAGAGTGCTAAAAGCTGCTTTTTCCTTGGGGCTTTATTGTTTTGACTGACACTGTTAAAAGGTCTACTTTAGCCCATTTAACCATCTATTGTTAAAAGTATTACGATGACAGTAATTTCACAAGCGTGGACAAGGCGCAGAGGAGCAGATGGTGCACATCTCAGAATGCTTACAAGCACAGTGTGAATGTGCTGCTGTGAATCATCTCAAGAATAATCCACAAGCTAAAAAGACTGAGCTGTAACTAGCACCTGTTGAGTGTACTGCTGATTTCTGCCCACACTACTTGATTTACTGCCACAAGAGCAGTAAGAAGATTAACATTAGGGCAAACTCAAGAGTTTTCCAGAGGCTTGGAAGCTGCAGTCAAGGCTTCCCCCTACTAGGAATCCAGATCACACGCAAAACTTTGCCAGTAGAATTTGATAAGTTGAACTAACGAAGAGGACTTCACAACTTTCAAAGTAAACACAGCAGTTTCTCAGATCCACAGCCAAGTTCACCAGCATGAATTGTGAATGAGTACAACTCATGCCAGAGTTTCAGAAGCTGTCTGCCACTGGATCTGTTAGAAGGTGTTGAGTTGCTCCATTAAGTCCCCCTCCTGCTTCATGTTCCTCTTCCCTTTTCTATACTCCTTTCCTGCCCATTTTCCACATTTTGGGGGGTTTGTTTAGTTGTGGTTTTTTGGGGGGGGGTTGGTGGTGGGGTGGTGGTGGAACCAAAGCAGCATAGAGACATTGAAAAAGTTTGAAGACAGCACCAGAACAAGAGGACACAGTCTCAAGCTACACCAGGGGAAGTTTAGGCTCAGGGTGAGGAGAAAGTTCTTCACCAAGAGAGTTGTTAGCCATTGGAATGTGCTGCCCAGGGAGGTGGTGGAGTCACCATCCCTGGAGGTGTTCAAGAGGGGATTGGATGTGGGCACTTGGTGCCATGGTTTGAGTAGTCATGAGGTTGGACTTGATGATCTTTGAGGTCTCTTCCAACCTTACTGATTCTATGATACTTTGGATTCATCTCTGAAGAAGATACTTGACTATATGATAGAAAAGCCAACATACAAGCACTAAAAAGATATTTAACCTAGAGACTGTTCACTGAATTTGATGG
Organism: Colaptes auratus; assembly: GCA_015227895.2. Taxonomy (NCBI): domain Eukaryota; kingdom Metazoa; phylum Chordata; class Aves; order Piciformes; family Picidae; genus Colaptes; species Colaptes auratus. The sequence goes on from CM037640.1 coordinate 6,691,260, forward strand.
GATCAGTTTCAACCTTTCCAGATCGTTCCCCTTTCCTTCCACTTATAAAATAGGAAGTATTTTCAAGCCTCTGTGTCATCTGATTTAGATTCCATTTACAGTTTAGACTTGTCTCTTTTCAGGCAACAAACTATCCCACAGAGACTTTTTAAGGTTTCTTATGCTGAGAACAAATAATTTTAAACCAATTTTGAAAATCCATTCTAATTCTGTTTACCAAAAGATGCACAAAATACATGGACTCTGCTCAAGCACCTGCAATGTACTTTGAAGCTGTGCTCAGATTTAGAAGAGTTCTAAAAGGCAGCACTCTGGAGGAAACTAGCAAATTACCTATTATACAAACCCACTGAAAACCACTCAGTCTGCATCTATTTTATACTGGAATGCAAACAGAACTCAAGACAGCTATTCCAAATGACCAAATCTTTGCCCCAGAAAAGTGGGGTTTGCATAGTGAGTGAGCTCACAGGTGCAGTACACCACATAGTTTTCTTACTGTCCAGACTGATCCTTGCTCACAACAGTGGCCAGTCATTGTTTTCACTTGGCTAAGATCCTGGGAAATGATTCTTAAAGCTCTCTGAAATAAATAGATCTCAGATTCCTAATAATGTGGATAAGTTACTGTTACGTATGTCTCAGACCTTTGTGGGTTTGATGGTTTGCAGGAAAATTGTTTTGTAAAGAAACAAATGAGTGTACAGTAAATGAATTATAATCAAAATCTTCAAGAAAAGACTGGATGAGGCACTTAGTGCCATGGCCTACTTAGACTAGACTAGACTAGACTAGAATAGAATAGACTAGACTAGACTAGACTAGAATAGACTAGAATAGACTAGACTAGAATAGAATAGAATAGAATAGAATAGAATAGAATAGAATAGAATAGAATAGAATAGAATAGAATAGAATAGAATAGAATAGAATAGAATAGAACAGAACAGGTTGGAAAATACCTTTGAGATCATGAAGTCCAACTTACCACCCACCACCATCTAATCAACTAAACTATCACAGAATCACAGTATCACAGTATCACTAAGGTTGGAAGAGATCTCGAAGATCATTGAGTCCAACCTGTCACCACAGACCTCATGACTAGACCATGGCACCAAGTGCCACATCCAATTCCCTCTTGAACACCTCCAGGGACGGTGACTCCACCACCTCCCTGGGCAGCACATTCCAATGACGAATGACTCTCTCTGTGAAGAACTTCCTCCTCACCTCTAGCTTAAGGAATGGAATGAAGCTGGAGGTGGGGAGATTCAGGCTAGAGGTGAGGAAGAAGTTCTTCATCGTGAGGGTGGTGAGCCCCTGGAATGGGTTGTCGAGGGAGGTGGTTGAGGCCCCGTCCCTGGAGGTGTTTAAGCCCAGGCTGGATGAGGCTCGGCCCGCCTGATCTAGTGTAGAGTGTCCCTGCCCATGGCAGGGGGGTTGGAACTAGATGATCCTTGTGGTCCCTTCCAACCCTAACTGAAACTATGAAACTATGAAACTAAACTTTCCCTGGCACAACTTGAGACTGTGTCCCCTTGTTTTGGTGCTGGTTGCTAGAGAGAAGAGACCAACCTCTTCCTGGCTACAACCACCTTTCAGTCACCATTTGGGGTTTGATGGGTCTTCCAGAAGCACTTTGTCTTCCTCAACAGACCTTGACAGTTTTAGAGTTCAAATTTTAATTGGATTGACATTTCCTAGGCAACTGTACTTTGGCAGCCCTTGAGTGCAAACAAAAAACCCCAAACCCACAAACAAAGAACGAAAGAAATTTGCATTTAGATGATGAAATTATTTTTTCCTTTGTTTTATTTTGAAGAGAGTAACACGCAGCAAAGCATAACTTCCAATTTTTGAGATAACACCTGCTTGGAATTATGTCAGCCCTGATCATATTAGGGCTCTGCCTCTTATTTAAATACATTCTTCCATCCCAGGCACAACGTGTTCCCTTTCTTTCAGTTTAATTCTTTGCCCTGTAGCATGTGGCAATAGAACCAAATCAAATCTGCTCACTTTGTGCCAAACCCAAAGAATGAATTGCTTTCAGTGATACACCCACACTTGAACGCTTTAAAAAAGTAAATTGTTTGCCCCCCTGACTTTTAAAGCTCCAGAACATTTACTTTGTTCATTACGAAGCAGTCAGCCTTACAAAGGTACTCAAAATGTACTCTCAAAGAAAAAAAACACAGCTGCTAAGTGGTGCAGCTGTAAATAAAATCATTAAACAGACCAACGGTTAAATACTTCCATGCTGTCTGTCCCAGGAGGTATGGCTGCTGTACAGATTTTGAGAGTCAGGGCAGAATGAACTGGAAAGTCCTACCCACTCTTCAGCCACACTTTTGTTTGCACTACAGACATAAACTAAGCTGCATATCCGTATCTGATAAGATTCTTAGGGTCTAAAACCCCAATACAACACAAAGGCTTTAGGTACACCAGAGAAGAGCTGATGAAGATTCCCCATGTTGGTATATTCTGGTAGAAAACATCAGTGGTGGTCTGAGCTGGGGCAGTAAGCAAAACTGAGAAGGGGTCAGAAATAGTAATTCTGTGATATTTCAACCACAGGCTACTCTGGCTGATCCCTAAATCAGACATTAGTTTCCTTGAATGGCATTTTCCATTCCATGACTCAGGAGTAGGAGTAAGCTAAAATGTAACAAAATCCCACAAACTCATTTTACCTGATTATGCTAAAGTGTAAGTTAAGGCCAGCCTACCTCAGGCTGTGTTCAAACTCTGTGTGGTAATTTTCAGCAATCTGTGTGTATTACACTCCTACAATAAGTCATAGAATCAATAAGGTTGGAAATCATCAAGTCCAACCTAGTACCCAACACCCCATGACTAACTACATCATGGCTTCTAGTGCCACATCCAATCCTTTTTTGAACACCTCCAGGGACGGTGACTCCACCACCTCCCTGGGCAGCCCATTCCAATGGGCAATCACTCTTTCTGGGAAGAACGTCTCACCTCAAGCCTAAACTTCCCCTGGTGCAGTCCGAGACTGTGTCCTCTTGTTCTAGTGCTGGCCGCCTGGGAGAAGAGACCAATCCCCTCCTGGCTACTATCTCTCTTCGGGTAGTTATAGACAGCAAGAAGGTCTCCCTTAAGCCTCCTCTTGTCCAGGCTAAACCACCCCAGCTCTCTTAGCCTCTCCTCACAGGGCTTGTGCTGGAGACCTCTCATGAGCCTTGTTGCATACTTAGATAAAACACAGCAAAGTACCAGAGGAAAGTACCAGAGGACACTCTCTGGGTAAGTCTCAGACCACAATCAATAGAGGCTGCATCTGAAACTGCATTTCAGTTTCACTGAGTGCTTCTGCACAAACTTCAGTCCTATGATATGTTCTGCCTTTTCCAAACAGCTAGTTCTGAAGGTAAAGAATTATAACACATATCTATTTCTATATCTATCTTCTACACACAGAGAGTGATTGCCCATTGGAATGGGCTACCTGAGGAGGTGGTGGAATCACCATCACTGGGGGTCTTCAGGAGGAGACTTGATAGGGTGCTTGGTTGATTAGGTGGTGTTGGATGTTAGGTTGGACAGGATGATCTTGAAGGTCTCTTCCAACCTGGTTTATTCTATTCTATTCTATTCTATTCTATTCTATTCTATTCTATTCTATTCTATTCTATTCTATTCTACTCTATAACTATATCTATATCTATATCTATATCTATAAATAAAACATATATATATATTTTTAAAACATATATATAATTATAATTTTGGCCACAACAATCTCATGCTGTGCTACAGGCTGGGGACAGAGTGGCTGGAGAGCGGTCAGGCAGAAAGGGACGTGGGGGTACTGGTCGACATTAGGCTGAACATGAGCCAGCAGTGTGCCCAGGTGGCCAAGAAGGCTGATGGCATCCTGGCCTGGATCAGGAATGGTGTGGCCAGCAGGAGCAGGGAAGTCATTGTGCCCCTGTACTCAGCACTGCTTATGCTACACCTTCAGTGGTGATAGGTCGGACTCAATGATCTGAAAGGTCTTTTCCAACCTGGTTAATTCTATTATATATTTATTCTTTCTATTTATATTCTATTCTATTCTATTCCATTCCATTCCATTCCATTCCATTCTATTCTATTCTAACACTATATGGCTAAGAAGCATTTTTGTTGTGTTGTTTTTTTACTGAAGGAAGAGATGAAAAGTATTAATAACACAAAGATAACTCTTAATAGCAACTACTTAATTCTGTGTTTTATTTCAATTTCCTCCAACTACTTACCCTAAAAATAAACCCTGCATTTTGTCTGAAAATTTTATTCTTGGCCTTTCTTCCTCTCCTTCCACTCTTCTCTAACCACAGTTCCAGTTTTGACATAGGTCAAATGTAACAGTTAGCACTCAG
>CM037640.1:6696153-6735130 GCA_015227895.2 Colaptes auratus
TAGATGATCCTTGTGGTCCCTTCCAACCCTGACTGATTCTATGATTCTATGACTAGCCTGTAATCAGCAAGGAGAGTGGGAGAGAAGGGAGATACCTCTTCTTCACAGAAACACCGACAGTACAAACAAAGACCAAAGTGGTCATGCTTATAACAAAATTAATCCTCACTGGATTTTAGAAAGGTATTTAGTATGTAGACACCCCAAGCCTTGTATGCAAAACTATGTGCTGATACATGTTTAATAGTTGTTGCCTGTGGCTTTGTATTCTTTAGGTGAAAAATGGCTTTGTTTTTCCAAGATTTTGAAAGATAACTGCAGGCTGTCTCAGGTGATACTTGAGCCACACAACACTCTCTTACCAAGGGCTCTGCAAAATCAAAGGAACACGTGAAATAGGCCCTTTCATTCACAGCCAGGATCATAGGATTTTCTGCAAGGAGATGTTCATTGAGGACAAAGAAAAGCTTCAGGGGGAAGCCTGCATAGAGACCTTATAGGATATACCTTTACCAGCATGTGTATTCAGTGACTTATTGCAAGCAACCCTGTGCCTGTCTTGAGATATCTCTTTCTCTGACTCTGTCTTGTTCCCAGTTTCTGCCCAGAGCAGTACCTATAGATAGTGGTGGGGAATGAGAACTCTGATACTCCTCTTAACAACCTGACAGAAATATCCACACCTCAATGTTGTGTAATTCTGTGTCAGGGAGTATACAGTTCTCACTTCACTGATGATTCCATAAAAATACAGAACTGGTTTTCTCTGAAATGTCATTGTCTTCATCCCTGGTAAGTTCCACAGAGATCTTCCATACTCAGAGCAACATTATGATAAGCTTATAAAACAAATGCATCAGAAGTGGCAAATGCAGCCAGCTTTTGTTCTTACTCTCAGCTGTTTAATTGTCTCCACAGAGAACTGAAAAGGAGACATTCCCCACTTCATATATTACCAGGGCTAAAATATGACATTGCAGAATGATGGAGAGAAAACAACAGCATCATCTTTCAGAAGAAAAAGGAACTGTATTATTTCCTTACTATTATGGATATAAAAAGACCTGACTGAAGAGTAAATTCTAGGATCCTGGCAAAAGAGTGCATTTGGCACAGCATACCTCTTGCACCTGCACAATTTTTCCTGATATTTTCATTGTGTAGTCCATGTTTGTACTTTCTCTAAATGGACATTGAGTGTTGCTTTGCACTATCCCAGAGCTGACTGCATTGTTGTGGTGAAATCCATGTAGTTTCATAGACTCATAGAATCAATAAGGTTGGAAGAGACCTCAAAGATCATCAAGTCCAACCTGTCACCCAACACCTCATGACTACTAAACCATGGCACCAAGTGCCATGTCCAGTGCCTTCTTGAACACCTCCAGGGACGGTGACTCCACCACCTCCCTGGGCAGCACATTCCAGTGGCTAACAACCTCCTCACCTCTGAGCCTAAACTACGTCTGGTGCAGCTTGAGACTGTATCCTCTTGTACTGGTGCTACTTGCCTGGTAGAAGAGACCAACCCCCCCACCTGGCTACAATCTCCCTTGAGGTAGTTGTAGACAGCAGTAAGGTCTCCCCTGAACCTCCTCTTCTTCAGGCTAAACAATCCCAGCTCCCTCAGCCTCTCCTCATAGGGCTTTTGGTCGAGGCCTCTCCCCAACCTCCTTGCCCTTCTCTGGACACGTTCAAGAGTCTCAATGTCTTTCTTAAATTGAGGGGCCCAGAACTGGACACGGGACTCAAAGGGTGGCCTAACCAGTGCTGAGTCCAGGGGCACAATGACTTCCCTGCTCCTGCTGGCCACACTATTTCTGATGCATGCCTGGATGCCATTGGCCTTCTTGGCCACCTGGGCACACTGCTGCCTCATGTTCAGCTAGATGTCAACCAGTACCCCCAGGTCCCTTTCTGTTTGGCTGCTCTCCAGCCACTCTGACCCCAGACTGTAGCACTGCTGTTGTTGTGACCGAAGTGCACCACCTGGCACTTGGACTTGTTGAATGCCATCATGTTGGACTTTGCCCATCTGTCCTGCAGAGTCCTTCTACCCTCTAATAGATCAACTCCTGCCCCCAACTTGGTGTCATCTGCAAATTTACTTATTGCTGACTGAATCTCCTCATCCAGATCATCAATAAAGATATTGAACAGGATGGGGCCCAGCACTGATCCCTGGGGGACACCACTAGTGCCTGGCTGCCAGCTGGCTGTGGCACCATTCACCACCACTCTCTGGGCTCGGCCCTCCAGCCAGTTCCTAACCCAGCACAGAGTGCTGCTGTCCAAGCCAGGGGCTGACAGCTTGGCCAGGAGTTTGCTGTGGGGGACAGTGTCAAAGGCCTTGCTGAAGTCCAGGTAGACTACATCCACAGCCTGCCCCACATCCACCAGGCAGTCACTTGATGATAGGAGATCAGGTTGGTCAGGCAGGACCTGCCCTTCCTAAATCCATGCTGGCTGGGCCTGATCCCTTGGCCATCCTTCAGGTGCGCAGTGATTGCCCCCAAGATGATCTGCTCCATAATTTTTCCGGGCACTGAGGTCAGGCTGACAGGCCTGTAATTCCCTGGCTGCTCCTTCCATCCCTTCTTGTGGATGGGCATCACGTTGGCCATCTTCCAGTCATCTGGGGCCTCTCCGGTGAGCCAGGACTGGTGGAAAATGATGGAGAGCAGCTTGGCCAGCTCATCTGCCAGCTCTTTCAGCACCCTGGATAGTTCTGTGTTTTTCTCCTCTTCTTCAGGCTAAACAACCCCATCTCCCTCAGCCTCTCCTCATAGGGCTTTTGCTCGAGGCCTCTCTCCAGCCTCGTTGCCCTTCTCTGGACACGTCCAAGAGTCTCAATGTCCTTCTTAAATTGAGGAGCCCAGAATTGGACACAGGACTCAAGGTGTGGCCTAACCAGTGCTGAGTACAGGGGCACAATGACTTCCCTGTTCCTGCTGGCCACACTATTCCTGACACAGGCCAGGATGCCATTGTCCTTCTTGGCCACCTGGGCACACTGCTGGCTCATGTTCAGCTGCTGGCACATGTTCAGCTGCTGTCAACCAGCACCCCCAGGTCCCTCAGTGGCTGCTCTCCAGCCACTCCACCCCAGCCTGTAGCACTGCATGGGGTTGTTGTGGCCAAAGTGCAGCACCTGATACTTGGACTTGTTGAATGCCATCATGTTGGATTCTGCCCATCTGTCCAGGTCCCTCTGCAGAGCCCTTTTATCCTCTAACAGATCAACATCTGCTCCCAACTTGATGTCATCTGCAAATTTACTGATGATGGACTCAATCCCCTCATCCAGATCATCAATAAAGATATTGAAGAGGATGGGGCCCAGCACTGATCCCTGGGGACACCACTAGTGACAGCTAGATCCTGCTTTGGGTGCCTTAACTGCCCTTCCTCCACAGAGAAAGTGGCACTATTCCTCTAATGAAAACAGAACCACTGTTGGGCATTCTTTTTTAAGCACACAAGCATTTTCAGGGGTTAGTGTGAGGTACTTGCATGTCAAAGAAGGCAAGGGACCCTTGTGAGCAAAACAGGCTGCCTCAACTTCATCCCTCATGTAGCATATACATGGGTGAGAAGAGAGGAGAGTTTGGGATTCTGGTCATTCTCAGCACTGACATGTGAGAGTCGCCTTGCTGGATTTCTCATATCCCGCTTGGAGACGGGTGCTCTCCTGCTGGGTTTGAATCTAACCCCTGCTTTTAAAATCCATTCAAGCCTGCAAAACTTTGTGAGGCTGTAAAACCAAACAAAACCAACAAGATATCTGATATCTCTACATGTTATTTGCTACTTAGTAGTAGTATGACAAAAAGGCTCTGCTTTTCGGCTTCTTAAATTCCTCACTGCTGCTTTGTGTCCAGGATCTCACACAACCGAACCTTTCAGCTTTTAAAGCCTTTGGGCTTTATTCCCTCCTGACTGCTGGTCTAATTGTCCTCTAGCCCTGGCCACAGGAGAAAAAAATTAGCACAAGGACCCGAGTGCTTAAAAAGCCCAAGATAATGATGGCAGCCACATTGGTGCTGAAAACAGGAACTCCCAGATGTCATTAGGAGCACCAGCGTTCGGTCTGACTGCTTCCCGGACACAGCCTTCCTCAAAGAGGATGCAGCTGTCTTTATGTGAACAAAGAATGACAAAAATGCCATCAACCTCAACATATCTTATTAAGGACAGAGCTTCCAGCTCAAGAGGATATGTCTTTATCAGCAGAGGTTGTCATGGTGCCCTATGCAGTGCCTAGGTGTCAGAACTGCCGAGGATCCATTGTTGTTAAAATGGACAAGAACTCACATGCTCCCTCATTACTTCTCATCAGCAAGTCAGCCTGGGGTTGCAGATGGAAGGAGCAGAAACCTGAGACTTGGAAGCCTAGAGCTGCTAATGATAAATTACAATCTGCCTTGTGATTTTCATACAAGAAAAATGCTTGTGGCATCAAAAAGCAGAGAAAAGCTTGAAAAACAGGAGGAGATAGTTGTGTTTTGCTGTGGCATGGGCTTGTGAGGAGTCTTAACAACATTGCTACTGATATCAGAGCACACCAGGACAGTGTGTCCTGTAGCACCGGGATTTACTGAGACAGACAGCCAGCCAGCACTGTCAGTGAGAAGAGCTGTCTGCCAATTTCTCCCTGCAGCTGGAGCCAGTGGCTGGGAAAAGCTTCAGCCTCCCTGGGAAAAGGCCCACACTTGCAGATGTACAGCTGGGCTCCAGAATGTGAAGCTGCTATGGAACAATTTTGGGATCATATAAACAATAAAGCAGGGATGTCACGTGCGAGTCTGTTCTACTGCTGCTACCAGACACAGCTGAAAGAGAAGTGGGAGTGACAGAGTATGTCTAGGGATTGAAAAATGGGAGTCTTGCTCTGAGGCTTCTAAAAATGGACTCCTCAGCCATCATAATTTGTGAGGTTACTTTCAAAACAACTACATTTTGTTGTAGAAGAGCAATTTGGTCAGATCTGATCATCAGTCTGTATTTTTAGTTCATGTTTTCAAGGTTTGAAAGAGGGAGTGCACAACAGTGTTCATCATCAGTGAGGACTAATTGTATACTATTTTTTTATCAGCTTAAATATTCTGATCATCAAAGAATTCCTGATGCTGGTCCAGGAGGCAAAGTAGGAATTTTTGGTGTTTTAAAGAAAAAGCTTCTGGGTATTATTTAATCCAGAAAAATGCAGTGTGGAAGAACACAAATGTATTGCCTGGATATTGCACAGATATCCATATATAGCAAACTCCTGGCCAAGCTGGCAGCCCATGGCTTGGACAGGAGCACACTGCGTTGGGTTAGGAACTGGCTGGAGGGCCGAGCCCAGAAAGTGGTGGTGAATGGTGCCAAATCCAGCTGGCAGCCAGGCACTAGTGGTGTGCCCCAAGGATCAGTGCTGGGCCCCATGCTCTTCAACATCTTTATTGATGATCTGGATGAGGGCATCAAGTCCATCATCAGTAAATTTGCAGACGACACCAAGCTGGGGGCAGGAGTTGATCTGCTGGAGGGCAGAGAGGCTTTGCAGAGGGACCTCGACAGGCTGGACAGATGGGCAGAGGCCAAGGGCATGAGATTGAACACATCCAAGTGCCAGGTGCTGCACATTGGCCACAGCAACCCCAGGCAGTGCTACAGGCTGGGGTCAGAGTGGCTGGAGAGCGGCCAGGCAGAAAGGGACCTGGGGGTGCTGGTTGATGGTAGGCTGAACATGAGCCTGCAGTGTGCCCAGGCAGCCAAGAAGGCCAATGGCATCCTGGCCTGCATCAGAAACAGTGTGGCCAGCAGGAGCAGGGAGGTCATTCTGCCCTTGTATACAGCACTGGTTAGGCCACCCCTTGAGTCCGGTGTCCAGTTCTGGGCCCCTCAGTTTAGGAAGGATGTTGAGATGCTGGAACGTGTCCAGAGAAGGGCAACAAGGTTGGTGAGGGGTTTGGAAGACAAGGCCTATGAGGAGAGGCTGAGGGAGCTGGGGTTGCTTAGCCTGGAGAGGAGGAGACTCAGGGGTGACCTCATTGCTCTCTACAGCTACCTGAAGGGAGATTGTAGACAGGCAGAGGTTGGTCTCTTTTCCCAGGCAGGCAGCACCAGAACAAGAGGACACAGTCTCAGGCTGCACCAGGGGAGGTTTAGACTGGATGTTAGGAAGAAGTTCTATACAGAGAGAGTGATTGCCCATTGGAATGGTCTGCCCAGGGAGGTGGTGGAGTCACCATCATTGGAGGTATTCAGGAGGAGACTTGATGGGGTACTGGGTGCCATGATCTAGTTGTTTAGGTGGATTGGATTGGTTGATAGGTTTGACACGATGATCTTGAAGGTCTCTTCCAACCTGGATTTATTGTATTTATTGTATTGTATATATTGACTAGTCATCCAGAACAGTTAAGTGCTGAAGATCAGGAAAACGGCCTTTGAATAGCTAAAACAAAGCAGTGTGGAGAAAAACAGACTTGTAGTCCTACAGTTGTCAGAGCTTCAGGAAGAAATGGTTAGGCTGAGGAACAACTCTAGTGTACAGCAGTTAATAAAAATTACTTTGATGGAAACACAGTGGAGAATGGCTGTCCAGAAGATCCAGTCAGAACATGCCAGGAGGAACCTGCCAGGAGGAGAGATTTTGGAGGTTGCTTTTACATTAATATGAGCAATATTGAGTTACTGTACACAACTTGGTTACCACTGACTGTCTCTGATGGCTGATTCTGTACTGCATGCATGTGTAAGCAACAAGCCTGGAAAACCAAAAGAGCTAGTGCTAGAGAGACATTTGGTGCAGTGTTAGTCCTGTCCTTTCAGTACTGGAGGGTTCTCTCTTAGTCACACAACCTGACTGGCTTTTGGGTTGTTTTTTAATGATACCGGGATTACATGTTGGTTGATCCAAGCTTCGTTTCTGACTACCTAAAGTTTGCAAGAGTCTGTAAGAAACAAGAGATTAAGGTGCCTCTACTTTTGTTTTTTTCCCTCTGATAGCAGATCAGTCAGGATTCTGAGAGACATAGTTGTAACAAGCAAACATCTGAGTAGTGCTGCAAAGGACTTCATTTACTGTAAATAAGTAGCTGAGGGCAGTCGCTGATTGCATTCGCTCTTCATGTAGAATAGAACAGAGTTAACCAGGTTGGAAAAGACTTTTGAGATCATCAAGTCCAACCTATCATCCAACACCATCTAATCAACTAACCCATGGCACCAAGCACCCCATCCAGTCTCTTCCTAAACACCTCCAGTGATGGTGATTCCACAACCTCCCTGGACAGACCATTCCAATGGCCAGTCACTCTTTCTGGGAAGAACTTCTTCCTAACATCCATCCTAAACCTCCCCCTGGTGCAGCTTGAGACTGTGTCCTCTTGTTCTGGTGCTGATTGCCTGGGAGAAGAGACCAACCCCCACCTGGCTACAACCTCCCTTCAGGTAATTGTAGACAGCAAGAAGGTCTCCCCTCAGCCTCCTCTTCTCCAGGCTAAGCAACCCCAGCTCCCTCAGCCTCTCCTCATAGGGCTGTGCTCCAGACCTCTCCTCAGCCTCTTTGCCCTTCTCTGGACACGTTCCAGCAACTCAACATCTTTCCTAAACTGAGGAACCCAGAACTGGACACAGGACTCAAGGTGTTGCCTAACCAGTGCTGAGTCCAGGGGCACAATGACTTCCCTGCTCCTGCTGGCCACACTATTCCTGATGCAGGCCAGGATGCCATTTGCCTCTTGGCCACCTGGGCACACTGCTGGCTCATGTTGTGGCAATGGGGCTGGAAGAAGTTGTACGGCTAAGGAGCTGGAGAAAAATTAATCAGACCTAACCATCATATAGATAAAACCAATACTATGCATTCATAAAAAGATGTGCTGAGCATAAGTTATGGCACATTCTTCTGACTATCCCCAAATTCCAGTATTGAGAGCACAAATTGGTGAGAAGGAACTGACGGTCTTAGCATAGAATTAGTTATTAATTTTCTAGCAACAGTGTTAACTACTTAAAGGTTGCCATGCTGCTTCTCTCTTTAAAAGGGCCTCAGGGTTCCTGCTGGCCCAGGAGATCTCTTAAATATCTCTCAGTGCAGTGAAATCATGCTAATGAAGAATTAAGTAAGTCAGAATTGCCCTTGTTCTAACGCAGAAGACAATCATGAAGATTTCTTCCCAAAGAGATTATCCATCTTAATTAAACACTTCCTCTCCTGATCCTTTGCTGCTTCTAGCAGCTGAGAAGGGCAATTGATCTTTAAGGCATTATTGCTGGAGCCTAAAAGTTTTCTATTGTGTCCCCTGAATTTCAAACATATCATGCAGCTAAGATGTGTCTGTCTAAAATGCCCATTGTCTTTTAAGCCTAAGCAGACAATGCATTCTCAGAGTGCTGCTCTGCTTGTTGTGCCTTACCTTGGATGGAGAGTCACTAGTTAAAAATATGTCTTTCATTCTGTGTTTTCCAACTTTTGAATTTAGACTTGTGATTTAATCTAAGCTTCTAGAGGTGTCTTAGGCAAGTTTTGTAGCATCTCTTGGCTTTAATTCCTTGTCAGAGACTGAAGCTGAGAAAATGTTTTCTTGTGTGTTTTTCTTTTTTTTTTTTTTTCCACTTTTTCCTTAGGGGAAAAAGGTAATAAAAGTAGGAGGAAGAAAAGTTTCATCAAATATGTTTCTGCTGAATTTCTTGACCCCTTGGTACATAGTCAGAAATATCAATTTCAGGAAAAACCCAAAGGAATTTGGTTAAACTCTGCAATTTTAAAATATAAACTTTGGGATTGCAAGTGAAAAGCTGCTTACATCCATAATATTTATCAAGTGCTGTACACTTCCAATTATGATTTTTTTTGAGGTAATCTAGTGTTTGAATGGCATCTTTCTGTCCATGTCACTCAACATCTTTGTGGGTGCCATGGACAGTGGCAGTGAGTGCCCCCTCAGCAAGTTTGCTGATGACACCAAGCTGGGTGGTGCAGCAGACAGGCTGGAGGGAAGGGATGCCATCCAGAGGGACCTGGACAGGCTGGAGAGGTGGGCACAAGCCAACTTCATGAGCTTCAAGACCAAGTGCAGGGTCCTGCATCTGGGTCGAGGCAATCCCAGGCACAAATCCAGGCTGGGCAGTGACTGGCTGGAAAGCAGCCCAGAGGAGAGAGACTTGGGGGTGCTGGTGGACAAGAAGCTCAACAGGAGCTCTCAATGTGCACTTGCAGCCCAGAAGGCCAATCAGATCCTGGGCTGCATCAGGTCAAGGGAGGTGATTCTCCCCCTCTCCTCAGCTCTGCTGAGACCCCACCTGGAGTACTGCCTCCAGTTCTGGAGCCCCTATTCCAAGAGGGATCTGGAGGTGCTGGAAGGTGTCCAGAGAAGGGCCACAAGGATGATCAGAGGGCTGGAGCACCTCTCCTATGAGGACAGACTGAAGGAGTTGGGGCTGTTCAGTCTGGCGAAGAGAAGGCTCTGAGGTGACCTCATTGTGGCCTTCCAGTATCTGAAGGGGGCCTACAGAGAGGCTGGAGAGGGACTTCTCAGGCTCTCAGGTAGTGATAGGACTAGGGGGAATGGAATGAAGCTGGAGGTAGGGAGATTCAGGCTGGTTGTGAGGAGGAAGTTCTTCACCATGAGAGTGGTGAAGCCCTGGAATGGGTTGTCCAGGGTGGTGGTTGGGGCCCCATCCCTGGAGGTGTTTAAGGCCAGGCTGGATGTGGCTCTGGCCAGCCTGATCTAGTGTGGGGTGTCCCTGCTCATGGCAGGGGGGTTGGAACTAGATGATCCTTGTGGTCCCTTCCAACCCTGTCTGATGCTATGATACTATAGTGCCACAATCTTCTTTTTAAGAAGACAGAGAACTTTGGAGGTAGGATTATTAGATACGTTGCATGGATGGAGAGTCTGGCACATAGGAGTATGAATAATTTTCCTTTATATATGCATATTTAAACTAATCAGGATTGAAAAGACAAAGCATATTGTTAAATTAATATTACACAGCAAGCTTTTCATTCCTAAGCCAGCTGTGATCTAGCTGCTTCTCCTTGTACTCTTCTAATTTCTGTCTTGCAATGTAAGGCAGGATCACACTAAAAAATTTCTTCAATGTTCAGCCTTTTCACAGGGGAAACTGTAGGGCCAGGAGACTCTGCCTTGTGCTTGTTATTTATCTGACTTCATGTTCTTAACATGTTTACAATACACTGTAACTGGAGAGAAAGCATATTGCACCTTTATGTCTTACTGTTGTGTAGATTTATTTCCACCTCTCCCTTAAACTAATTTCTGTGTTAATAAAATCCAATTTTATGCTGAAATTGATTCTGACTCTGATCCTTTTTTTTTTCCCCTCAGAAAATAACCATTTTAATAATCTCCAGTGGGTCTCAAGGTTTTTGAAATATACTTCTCCAAAAATTATGCTTCTGACAAATTCTGACATTTTGTCACAAGCTGGAGTCATTCAGAGTATCTGAGGATGGCAAACTAATTATTTCTTGCCCTTCTCTTGCTAACATAAAAAAAGATTAAATTAATCACATTCAGTTATAGCTGGCATTAAGCATCCAGACACATTCTTTTTCTAAGTAGAGAGACAGCAGTGACTTCCATTAAATGTTGTTCTCTGTCAAAATATTTTGAAAATTAAAAGTGCTAAATGAGCACTTTTGGATGTTTTTTTAAGTCATGTCAATGTTTCCATATTCTTCATCAGAAGACTGACTTCTCTCATAGCCTGTTCTTATAACCCACTCCTAAATGAGCCATTTTCTGCTGTGTCACTTTTTAAATTTATTTTTTATTTATTTATTTATTCCCCCCCCTTTTTGTAGTATAACAGCCTTTGAGCTGTGCAGTCCAGGCAGTCCATTCCGATGGGCAATCACTCTCTCTGTATAGAACTTCTTCCTAACATCCAGCCTAAACCTCCCCTGGCGCAGCCTGAGACTGTGTCCTCCGACCACCTCTACCACCTCTCTGGGCAACCCCTTCCTGTATTTTCACCACCCCCAGTGTAAAAGCCTTTTCCTTATATCTCTATCTACTCTCTATTAAAGTAAAACCATTATCTCTTTTCCTGTCACAACAGGCCCTGTTAAAAAGAATGTTTTCATATTTCCTGTAAGCTCCCTTCACATAATGGAAGGCTTCAATAAAGTCTCCTTGGAGCCTTCTCTTCTCCAGGTCAAACCCAGCTGTCTCAACCTTTCTTCATAGGAGAGGTGTTCCAGCCCCCTGATTGCTTTTGTGGCCCTTCTCTTGACCCACTCCAAATGGTCTGTGTCTTTCTTGTGCTGAGAAAATGTATCTTGTTCTGATCAATTTTTATTCCATGAGAGGAAAAAAACCACCAAAAAGCTTTTTGAGGTATAGTATGAGTATGGTGACTAACTTTGTAACTATTTCAGGTGATGCACAGACTGGCAGCTCCCACCCAATGAAAAAGCAAATTTTTCTCCCTGCAATGATACCAAAACCCCCAATATATCTTGGGAAATGCCAAGGATATAAAGTGAATAAGCATCCACAGTTCAGAAGTTTCTCTGTTAGCTTTGATATGGATATTCAGCTGCATTTATCTCCTGAGATATGCTCTCTCTCCAGGTTTTAGCATGGCTGGAAATGCTCTAAGACCAGCTTTTTCTGTAACACTTTCACAGCTAGAGCCACAGAATTTAGAGACAAAAGGAAAATTAAAGGGAAGGGCTTGGGGAACATAATCAAAGGTTCACTCCACAGAGATTGACATGTAAAACTAACTTTGTTGGCACTGCCCCATGTACCTGAAAACTCTGTTTTGAATCTGTGATGAATTGAAGACTATGTCCTAACCATAGAGATGATTCCTCCAGAGTACCAGAGGGTACAAGGAGCTGAACAGTCCAGCCCAGTGGGTGGACATAGGCAATTATGTTATTCCATTCCCATAATGCCTGCATCTCCCCTGTAAAAGGGAACAGCACAAGCTGTCCACACCCTTCTTCTCCCTGTCTCTGCCCCTCTCCTGGTGGGGGCTTCCTTATTTTTTCTATCAGGCAAAGATCTGGAGCTGGCAGGATGAAGTTGAGCTGTGTTTCTCAGGTTTGGTATTGGGGGGTGGGGAGAGTAGGGAGACATTGGGGAGGGGGACCAGGGGGATATTTGAGGCCTGAGTATTTGGCCTGATTTAGAAGAAGGTTGTGGAAAGGTTTGACCTAAGGAGGCTTCTCTGGAGAGCTGTGGTGTGGTGGGTTTAGGCTATGCCTTTGAAATTCAGCTACAGATTTTGAGCAGAGAAGTAGAAAGATATAAATAAATCACTATTGGTATAAAAACAAAACCATAATATTCTAAACATTGGGTAAATATCTAGAATAAGACAAGCTGTACCATAACAATTCTCCCCTTTCATCTTCTCCACTTCTGATCTCAGCTGTTTTGCTTCACTTTGGGGATCTTTTCCCCCCTGTGGCCTTCTGCAATAGAATGTAATGCAGATTCTGGCACAATCTCACAATCAGTGAGAATGATCAAATGCCATAGATCTTACAACCTCGTGTCATATCAGTTATGAGGCATGTGGCATAGACTACCCACTTCTCAACTATGCTTTTATCAGGAGAACTATCAGATAAGATTTCTGACTACTGGGAAGAATGGAATGGAATGGAATGGAATGGAATGGAATGGAATGGAATAGAATAGAATAGAATAGAATAGAATAGACCAGGTTGGAAAAGACCTTCAAGATCATCACATCCAAGCTATCAACCAATCCAACCCACCTAAACAACTAAACCAAGGCACCAAGCACCCCATCAAGTCATCAAGTCTCCTCCTGAACACCTCCAGTGATGGTGACTCCACCACCTCCCCGGGCAGCACATTCCAATGGGCAATCACTCTCTCTGTATAGAATTTCTTCTTAACATCCAGCCTAAACTTCCCCTGGCACAGCTTCTTCTGGTGCTGGTTGCCTGGGAGAAGAGACCAATCCCCACCTGGCTACAACCTCCCTTCAGGTAGTTCTATTGTATTGTATTGTATTGTATTGTATTGTATTGTATTGTATTGTATTTAGGTGGGTTGGATTGGTTGATGGGTTGGACGCGATGATCTTGAAGGTCTCTTCCAACCTGGTGTATTGTATTGTATTGTATTGTATTGTATTGTATTGTAGAGAGTAATAAGGTCACCCCTGAGTCTCCTCCTCTCCAGGCTAAGCAACCTCAGCTCCCTCAGCCTCTCCTCAGAGGGCTTGTGTTCCAAACCCCTCACCAACTTTGTTGCCCTTCTCTGGACACGCTCCAGCAAGTCAACATCCTTCCTAAACTGAGGGGCCCAGAACTGGACACAGGACCCAAGGGGTGGCCTAACCAGTGCTGTATACAAGGGCAGAATGACCTCCCTGCTCCTGCTGGCCACACTGTTCCTGATGCAGGCCAGGATGCCATTGGCCCGCTTGGCTGCCTGGGCACAGTGCTGGCTCATGTTCAGCCTCCCATCAACCAGCACCCCCAGGTCCCTCTCTGCCTGGCCGCTCTCCAGCCTCTCTGACCCCAGCCTGTAGCACTGCCTGGGGTTGCTGTGGCCAATGTGCAAACCCCGGCACTTGGATGTGTTCAATCTCATGCCATTGGATTCTGCCCATCTGTCCAGCCTGTCGAGGTCCCTCTGCAAAGCCTCTCTACCCTCCAGCAGATCAACTCCTGCCCCCAGCTTGGTGTTGTCTGCAAATTTACTGATGACGGACTCAGGTCAACACGTCAGCACGTGTTATTTCATGTGCATGCTTTCTATACCTGTTCTTTCACTGGGGATCTTAATATCTATTTCAATAGCAGCAAAGTTTTTAAAGTTAGGCTGTTGTTTGAAGCTTGTGAAGAAAATAAGCCTTTTTAACAAGGTAAAATGCTACTCTGGAAATCATTTTCATTCACTCAAAAGTTTTTCTTCTCTGTTAGCTCCCTGTCAACAGGGTTAGCTCTACAGACCGTCGTAGAAATGCCAGACTCTTCAGCCTCTTTTTGTCATATGACACCAGTTTTCTGAACTGCAATGTAATCATCCCTAAGGGCTAGAATTCATCCTCAGCAAAGAAGCATCCAGCCATTAACATTTGACTCGTATTTTGCAAAGGAAATAACACTCTCTGTGCATCTGATACACTGTGTGGTCACATCTTTTTCAACATAGGACCATTTTCTTGGCCTTTAAGATCTTCTACTCTTTTTTTGTTTTTTTTTTTTTTTTTAATAGGATGAAATGTACTTTAAGTGAGCCTCTTCATAGCAAGGGACTCATTGGAATGGGCTGCCTGGGGAGGCGGTGGAGTCACCGTCACTGGAGGTGTTCAGGAGGTGCTTGGTTGCATGGTTGGTGCTTGGTTGATTAGGTGGTGTTGGATGATAGGTTGGACATGATGATCTTGAAGGTCTCTTCCAACCTGGTTTATTCTATTCTATTCCATTCCATTCCATTCTATTCCATTCCATTCCATTCCATTCCATTCCATTCCATTCCATTCCATTCCATTCCATTCCATTCTATTCTATTCTATTCTATTCTATTCTCATTATGGCCTACAGATACGTATTTCTCTTCTGATTTTCATAGTAGAAGAGGATCTAAAGTGATAGTAAGGCTGCAGCATCTGTCACTCCAGTCCTTGAACCACCATCTTCTGTCAAGGCACTGCAATCACGTTGATAAAAGGTTAATTTTTTTTGTTGTTGTTTGGCAAAAGTGAGATTCACTTCAGTTGTGAAAGGTTACACAAGCTTCACAAAGTGTTCACAGAGGGACTTACAGTAGGTATGTAAGAATGTGTTCACAAAACTTATATTCAGCCTATGTTACAGCATCTAGTTTTGAGTATTGCCTAGGTGCTTCTTCTAGTGAGGTGGTAGATAGTGGCAAAGAGTTATCTCAAGTCAGTAGGAGAAATCTGTCTGCTGTATGATACAACTGCAGTGTCACAGATCCATCTCCATGGTACCTGATCATGCTTGAGTGATCCAGTCAGAGAAAAGAAATGACAGGGTTTCTTGCAAGCCCTAACAGCCAATATCAGACAAACCACTGAGTGTTTCAGTGGATGAAATTCCAACTTCTGTAATGAGACATTATGAAGTGCCAGTTCAGTTCTACCTGCATAGGAAAATTGTTGTTTATACAAGCGCTTGCTGGCTGACACAATAGAAAAGTTCTGTACCTATATAATCTCATAAGCTGACTGCTGCTGTAAACAAAGTTGTAGTGGAAGTACACATTATCACTGAATCATGCCAGGGAATAAGAGATTAATGAAAAGGTGAATAGGTCATGATAAATCTAACCATAGAATCATAGAATCACAGAATCACCAAGGTTGGAAGAGACGTCAAAGATCATCAAGTCCAACCTGTCACCACAGACCTCATGACTAAACCATGGCACCAAGTGCCACATCCAATCCCCTCTTGAACACCTCCAGGGATGCTGATTCCACCACCTCCCTGGGCAGCACATTCCAATGGCTAACACCTCTCTCAGTGAAGAACTTTCTCCACACCTCGAGCCTAAACTTCCCCTGGCACAGCTTATGACTGTGTTCTCTTGTTCTGGTGCTGGTTGCCTGGGAGAAGAGACCAACCCCCACCTGGCTACAACCTCCCTTCAGGTAGTTGTAGGCAGCAATAAGGTCTCCCCTGAGCCTTCTCTTCTCCAGGCTAAACAATCCCAGCTCCCAAAGTGCAATTGTCCATAAATGTTTAGGATGAGCAGCTGTCAGTCTCTCTATGAAAATTTGTCCCAACAGTTCAGAAAATTTTCCCTTTAAAACCAACTGAACTAATGTACAAACATTTTAAAAAGCATTGCCCTTTTGAAAGAACCTTTTGGTGTCCCTGTGTGACTAAAAAGGTTTGTGAGTAGCACTGAGTCTGTGAAATCCCTGGTGCAGATGAAGTGGCACACTCTTAAACATGACTATTAAACTATTTTCTTGGGAGGTGTTTTTGATCCATCTGGAGTAGATTAGAAGTCTGTTTCAAATCCCACAAGATTTCCCATGGAGTGTAATTATACATGAAACGGAATAAGAAATGCAGTCCAACAATTACTTTAATTAAATGGTGGTTACTGAAGCTGTCAGTGTGCCTAGTCCTACAGAAAGCGAAGAAGGAAGAGCTGGGTAATGGCATTGTTGATAAATGGTTGCACTTCAGAAGAATTAATTGTCTGTGTAAATAAATAATGGGCTAGAAAAACTGCAATCAGTTGATGGGATCTTGCCCTTCATCGTCACTGATGATATAATACCTATTTTAAAGACCGATTTGCTGCCTTAATCAAGCAGCCCTCAAGGGTCCTCCTTGTTCCCTTTGAGTAGCACAGCTTTCTGTAGTGCTATGGACTCTGAACCTAGAAATGTTTTTAAGACCAGATGTTTAAGAGCAGGCTGGATGAGGCTCTGGCCAGCCTGATCTAGTGTGGGGTGTCCCTGCCCATGGCAGGGGGGGTTGGAACTAGATGATCCTTGTGGTCCCTTCCAACCCTGACCGATACTACTATGATACTATGAAATAAGGCTTGGCTCTAGTAGCATTTTTAGCTTGACATCAGTAGCACAAGAGATTATCTTTTTTTCTGTCAGTCATTTTGTCAATGAAATGAGTTTAACACTTCTGAATGCAATATAGGGAGGTGTTCAGGAGGCGACTTGATGGGGTGCTTGGTGCCATGATCTAGTTGTTTAGGTGGGTTGGATTGGTTGATGGGTTGGACGTGATGATCTTGAAGGTCTCTTCCAACCTGGTTTATTGTATTGTACTGTACATTAATTTAGAGGAGGCCAGGTGGGAGGGACTAGATTTTTGTTTTGAAATGAAAGTTTTTCTGTTCCTTCATGTGTGAATAGGCCTGTACAGTTACAGAGAAGCTGATAAAATAAAACATCAGATTTTTGTGGATGGGGGCTTTTGGAAATACCATAACTCTTCAGAACTGAGGATCTTGAGTGATTCTTCCCTTAAGGCCCAGTTTGAAACCTATTCCTGGTCAAAAAGGATTGGAATTCTCTCAGCTGATGATAACAGTTGGCCCTGTTGCATGCATGTACTCCATTGGTGCCTTTGAAGGGCTTTAATGAACAGTCCTGACTGAGCAAAAATTGGTCAAAGAATTACTGGACTGTGAAGTTCTTCCTCATTATTCCCATATTCCTCTGAAGGTTTTCCTTTCATCACTAGAAATGAAGTGCACTGAAGGAGGAATACAGAAGCAGTACCAACGTCTGAGGACCTATAGATCTGCTTGTAAATTGTGTTGTGGTGTTCTTTCTCCCTTGTGTGAGATAAGGTGTAGAAATAGAGATAAGGATACAGTGGTGGGTTGAAAAATTCCTCCCAACATTAAATTTGCCAGACCAGCTCAGTTGGAAGCAAGCAAAGCTATATTTACAAGCAAAACTACAATCTGCAATGGGAAGTAATGAATATGTACAAATATATAACATTTACAATATTTACAGGTATTTACAATTAATAAACAACACAAGAACCCCCCTGGCCGAAGACCAGGGGAGCTGCAACAGCTTCTCCCTCCCTCCCTGCTTCTTCCTCACCTCCCTGTGCACAAAAGGACAAGATAAAAGAGCAGAGAAATTGTGGTTAATACCAGTCACAACAAAGCAGTGGAGACAAGGTTAAGCTGAAGCCAGTTAGTCTCTCCCAGAGTGAAGAAGTGAAAAGAGAGAAATTGTTTTGTACAACTCGTTGAAGTCCATTACCTCTTCCAAAATGGGATTATTTAGAACTAGCATTATTTTCCTTTTTCCACCCAATAGTGATTTATTTACATGTCACAGCTCTCTGTTCAAGACCTGTGAAAAAAAATTTAAAGGCACAGCCTAAAACTACCACAGATTTAACTATGATGGAGGGAAGGCACTGATTTGCAGCTCGAGGAAAGGCAGATACAGCTATTTGAGTGTGCTCACTTTCCAGGTGGTTAGGTGGTATCAGTTTGCCACATTCATAAAACTAGAATAGAATAGAATAGAATAGAATAGAGTAGAATAGAATAGAATAGAATAGAATAGAATAGAATAGAATAGAATAGAATAGAATAGAATAGAATAGAATAGAATAGAATTAGAACTGAATTAACCAGGTTGGAAGAGACCTCTGAGATCATTGAGTCTGTCCTATCATCCAACACCATCTAATCAAACAAACCATGGCGGCAAGTGCCCTATCCAATCTCTTCTGTGACCGGTTGATGCTATACCTTTAAGAAAGAGACAGTTGCTGAACACTCTGGCTGAATGTTTTTGATATTTGAACAAAAACAAGATAGTCTAAACGAATTTCATTGGTGCTTGTGGGGTTCAGTTTTGGAGTTTGGGTTCTGTTGGTTCAGTCTGTGTCTGGTCTGGGTTCAGGCTGGGTGCAGTCTGTGCTTTCTCTCTTGCTGAAGCAGGAACGGCTTGAGTAACAGCTAACCAGATAAGAACTAATTTGCATGTGCTTTTTAGCTAACAACTTTTTCCTTCGTAATTGCCTTTCTCTCTCTCTCTCTAACCTTTTTGGGAAAAGGGGAGGTGGGGAGGGAGAGAGGGGGGTTCAGGGAACCCCCCTGGCCGGCAGGAGGGAAAAGGTTTTTCTGCATTGTGTTCATTGTTGTATTTTCCTGTATATATTGTAAATATTGTATATTTGTATACATCTTCCTAGCACCTCCAGTGATGGTGACTCCTCCTCCTCCCTGGGCAGCACATTCCAATGACAAATCACTCTCTCTGGGAAGAACTTCTTCCTAACATCCTGCCTAATACTCCCCTGGCACAGCTTGAGACTGTCCTCTTGTTCTGGTGCTGGTTGCCTGGGAGAAGAGACCAACCCCCACCTGGCTACAACCTCCCTTCAGGTAATTGTAGAGAGCAATAAGGTTGCCCTGGCTAAGCAACCCCAGCTCCCTCAGCCTCTCCTCATAGGGCTTTTCTCCAAACCCCTCCCCAGCTTTGTTGCCCTTCTCTGGACACGTTCCAGCAACTCAACATCTTTCCTAAGCTGAGGGTCCCAGAACTGGGCACAGGACTCAAGGTGTGGCCTAACCAGTGCTGAATACTCCAATGCAGTGACAATCTTAAATCTTGCATGCTGCTGATGCAGCTTTTTTCACTGCTCCAGTCAATCAAAACACAATAAACAGTGTACTTCTGCCTTCAGGAGGGAGTTGTCAGGTGATACTGTGGGCATCACAACATTTCAGTACTTTTTAGAGCTGAGTTGGTATAAAAACAGAGGAGGGAAGAGTAGCATAAGAGAAAGCATTCCTTGGTGAATATATCTGATTCTCAGTTGTAAGTCTTTTAGAGAGTTATGCAGTTAAAGATGTATTCTTGAGATAGGCAATAAAGCAATTCCCCAAGATGGGGATTCAGTTCCATAGATTGCAGAATTTTGCAATTTGCATATCAACACATTTAATTATGGTTCATAGTTTCAGTGAATGCAAGAGAAATAATGGAACAACAACAAATAAAAACCCCAAAACTCACCTCGTGCTTAATTGCATATTAAATCTTCATAGACAAGAAAATCTGAACCTCTTTAGGGAGGCTTTAAGACAAGGAAAAGTGTATGGTTGAAGAGAAAGAAATGCACTGTCCCTCAGGCAAATGAAGAACAAGTTAGTATCATTCAGAAATTTGTTTTGTACATATCTCTTCCTTCCTCCCACCCCATCCTGGGCCCTGACTTGATTTAGACAATACACATAATTTGCATTTTTTTCCTAAGAGTTTCAGTTTGCAGCATGAACAGTGTCCTTTTCCATGGTAACATTGAGATTCTCAGAAGTGTGATGTGGAAGTGGTATTTAGGCCCCTGATTTTGCTTACATTTCTTTAAAAGATACTCTGGTGCCTAGGTTGAATCAAATTTTGCTTAGAAGGACATCGAGACACTTGAACGTGTCCAGAGAAGGGCAACAAGGCTGGGGAGAGGCCTTGAGCACAGCCCTGTGAGGAGAGCCTGAGGGAGCTGGGGTTGTTTAGCCTGGAGAAGAGGAGGCTCAGGGGAGACCTCATTGCTCTCTGCAACTACCTGAAGGGTGGTTGTAGCCAGGTGGGGTTGGTCTATTCTCTCTAGCAACCAGCCCCAGAACAAGAGGACACAGTCTCAAACTGCGCCAGGAGAAGTTTAGGCGCGAGGTGAGGAGAAAGTTCTTCACAGAGAAAGTAATTTGTCATTGGAATGTGCTGCCCAGGGAGGTGATGGAGTCACCATCCCTGGAGGTGTTTAAGAGGGGATTGGATGTGGCACTTGGTGCCATGGTCTAGTCATGGGGTTTGTGGTGACAGGTTGGACTCAATGATCTTCGAGGTCTCTTCCAACCTTAGTGATACTGTGATACTGTGATAAATGTGACATTAATGCTTTACAGATAATCATTTTTGTCTCTTGGGCATAAGGTATATGCTGCATTGAGGAACTATTCTCAAACTCTATTTTCTCAGAAGGCACAATGACTGGAAAGAGTCCTGCAGATTGCTGGGTTAGTTTGAAGTTCTTCTCTAAGCACTTGGCCAGAATATCACCAATGATTGCCTATTCTTACCTTAAAACCCACATCCACTTCTCTGTAGTTGTTACTCAGCATAATTCCTCTGTTTCTATAGACTGTCACCAACCTGTCTTGGATGCAAATAATTTGCTAGATTGAGATTTAGAATAGAATCATAGAATCAATAAGGTTGGAAAAGACCTCAAAGATCATCAAGTCCAACCTGTCACCCAACACCTCATGACTACTAAACCCATAGCACCAAGTGCCACGTCCAATCCCCTCTTGAACACCTCCAGGGACAGTGACTCCACCACCTCCCTGTGCAGCACATTCCAATGGCCAAAAACTCTCTGTGAAGAGCTTTCTCCTCACCTCCAGCCTAAACTTCCCCTGGTGCCTCTTTAGACTGTGTCCTCTTGTTCTGGTGCTGCTTGCCTGGGAGAAGAGACCAAGCCCTTCCTGTCTACAACCTCCCTTCAGGTAGTTGTAGACAGCAAGAAGGTCTCCTCTGAGCCTCATCTTCTCCAGGCTAAGCAACCCCAGCTCCCTCAGCCTCTTCTCATAAGGCTGAGCATCTACAAGAAAGGCCAGAAGGAGGACCCATGGAGCTACAAGACCTGTCAGTCTGACCTTGGTGCTGGGAAGGTCATGGAGCAGGTCATCTTGAGTGCCATTATGCAGCATGTGCAGGACAACCAGATGATCAGGTTTATGAAGGGCAGGCCCTGCTTAACAAATCTGATCTCCTTCTACAACAAGATGACCCACTTAGTGGGTGAAGGAAAGGCTGTAGGTGTTTATCTAGACTTTAGTAAAGCCTATAACACTGTTTCCCATAGCATCCTCATGGAGAAACTGTCTAATTATGGCCTGAATGGGTGGATGATTCACTGGGTGAAGAACTGACTAGATGGCCAAGCTCAAAGAGTGGTGGTGAATGGAATTAAATCCAGTTGGCAGCCAGTAACTCTTGGTGTTCCCCAGGGCCCATTAGGGTCAATATCTTTACCAATGATCTGGACAAAGGAATTGCATGCATTCTCAATGAGTTTGCAGCTGACACTAAATTGGGTAGGAGTGTTGATCTGCTTGAGGGTAGAAAGGCACTGTAAAGTGATCTGAACAGTCTGGATCAAGATGCATGAGGTATAACAAAGCCAAGTGCAAGTCACGCATTTGTGTCACACCAACTCCACAAAACATTACAGGCTTGGGGCAAAGTGGATGGAAATTTGCCTGGCCTTAGAGAACATGGGGTTGTTGATGGACAGCCATCTGAACATGAGCCAGCAATATGTTCAGGTAGCCAAGAAGGCCACAGCATCTTGGCCTGTATCAGGAATAGCGTGATCAGCGGAAGTAGAGAAGTGATTGTGTCCCTCTACTCGGTACTGGTGAGGCCTCCCTTCAAATACTGTGTTAAGTTTTGGGCTCCTCACTATAAGAAAGACACTGAGTTGCTGAAGTGTGTTCTGAGAAGTGCAACAAAGCTGATGAAGAGTCTAGACAACAAATCTTATGAGGAATGGCTGAGGGAACTGGACTAGTTTAGTTGGGAGAAGAGGAGGCTGAGGAGACACTGATGATCTCTGAACTATCTGAAAGGAAGTTGGAGTGAGGTGGGGATTGGGCTTTTCTCTCTAGTGTGAGGTGATAGGACAAGAAAATGGCCTGAAATTGTGCCAGGAAATGTTTAGATTGGATATTGGAAAAAAATTCTTTGTGGAAAGAGTGGTCAGGCATTGGAATAGGTTACCCAGGGAGGGGTGGAGTTGTTGTCCCTGGAAGTGTTCATGAAACATGTCCACGTGGCACTTTGAGACATATTTTAATGGCCATTACAGTGTTAGGTCGATAGTTGGACTCAGTGATCTTAGAGGTCTTTTCCATTGAAAACAATCCTATGATTCTATAACACATGGAAGTCAGAATGAGGAACAGAAGTAGAAGAGAGACAAGGAAGGGCTTAAAAGAACAATCCACTCTGGGGGGCAGTGATGACAGCATCTGCCAGGATGGGGAGCCAGGGGTGGCTATTGCTTTGATCTGATCACCATGCTTTTATACCTCACTCAGCCCATATAAGGCTTGCTGGTACTCTCATATCATGCTGTAATTTCTGATGCCTTGGCATTTTGACAAGCAGGCTTGGTAAAAGGAGCTACTGCAATTTTTCAAAGTCTGGATGCCCCTGTGTGCTGCAGGTATAGCTTTAGGGAAGCAATGGTTATAAGGCAAATTGAAAATATGCATTTGTAAATGTTGGACTAAGCAAAGAAGGAAATTAGAAGACCCATAGTTATGCAAAAAAATCTTGTGTTGTTGAACTGTTAGAAAGCAATCTTGATAGTGTGTGGTGAGTTGTGTAGGAATTGGTAAATGGAAAGGATGAATTGGCCACAGCAACCCCATGCAGTTCTATAGGCTGGGGTCAGAGTGGCTGGAGAGTCCAACCTATCATCCAACACTATCTAATCAACTAAGCCATGGCACCAAGCACCCCAGCCAGTCTCTTCCTAAACACCTCCAGTGATGGTGACTCCATCACCTCCCTGGGCAGCACATTCCAATGACAAATCACTGTTTCTGTGAAGAACTTCTTCCTAATATCCAGCCTATCCTCCTCTGAAGATACCACTACCTAAGATATTAAATAGCAGAATTTATACAAATATACATTGTATTATAGCTGTACAGCTGGAGATTCTGTATTTACTGAGACAGTCTGCATCAGTTACTTTGCTAACTTGGGCTTTACAGAACAACAGGGAAATGGTATTACTCCACCTTCTCTTCTGTATATCCTTAGATGTGTGTCATCCTCCTCTCTTTCCCACAGTTGGAGACAATTACCGAGGAGAAAATAGGATGGCTGTAAGAGAAGAGATGGAAAAGTTCAGAAAACCCCCAACATATTGGCATGTGGGATTTGTTTTCCTGGAAACCTAGCTGATGGTGTGAGGGATCATGACATGAAAGGAATTATACGTTGCTCTTGGGTTGGGTTGGGTTGGGTTTGGTTTTGGTTTGGTTTGGTTTGGTTTGGTTTGGTTTGGTTTGGTTTGGTTTGGTTGGGTTTGGTTGGGTTTGGTTTGGCTTGGTTGGGTTTGGTTTGGTTTGGTTGGGTTTGGTTTGGGGGAGTGGAGGGCTGTAATGGTGAGTGGTTTCTTTCTTTGTTTCTTCTTTCCTGACATGCCTGTAAAGATCTGCTCATTCTATATTGCCCAGTGTGTACATATTTCTGAGCAGAACTGGAAGTGAATGAAAAGAATCCATGACATTATGCATTTACAATATCACTGTTAAATACCAGGCAATCACACAAGAGAAAGAGTGCCTTGTAGACAGATGTGTTCCCTTGCATTGCATCTTCCTGTCACCACAACTATCAGCTTTATGATACAGAAACGTGAGGGAAATAGAAAAACCCCAAATCTTTAACAATGCAGTGGAGCGATTTAGGTGTTGATAAAGAGAGAGCTGGTTTTGTGTTTACAAGAGGTCCCCAGAGTAAATAGAGATGTGACTCAATTCTACCATCTTCCTTGCATGAATAGCATTTGCTTCTTTGTTAATAAGCCTGACATTAAATTGGATTCTCTCTCTTTTTTTCACTTGGAACTAATAATACAGCCCCTAGAAGTTCATTAATGCTGGCACTTCTCTTTGCTTCACTTTTGTAATGCATGAGAACACAGGCCTTAAATAAAATCTTTGTGAAGCACTTGCACTTGTCTGAAGATAAAAAGCATGTTCCTACATTTGCATTACAAAGAAGCCCATATCAGCATCTCCTTTCTCTGGCATCCTCCTTCCTCTGGCTTGTATCTGATGGAAAAGGCAATTTCCAGTTAATCATTCTGAAAGCCTGTCATTTGTGTCTATAATGAGAGGCAAGAGTTTTTACTGTTGATTTTCAGTGGCCATTAGGCAGTGGGATTTGTTGCAGTCCTATGGGAGAGTTCAATACACTGAAGCACTACTGGGAGCTCTAAATTTTCTGTGTTTGGTGTAAGCATTTCTGCTGCACTGGGTGCCACTGAATTGTCTGAGATTCCCAGGAGGGGGAAAATATATTTCAGAATGGGAAGGATTTTATGTAACCTTTTCCTAATGCCAAAGCTTGTTTCCAGTCATTAGAATAGAATAGAATTAACCAGGTTGGAAAAGACCTTCAAGATCATCAAGTCCAACCTATCATCCAACACCATCTAATCAACTAAACCAATCAACCAAGCACCCCAGCCAGTCTCTTCCTAAACACCTCCAGTGATGGTGACTCCACCACCTCCCTGGGCAGCACATTCCAATGGCCAATCACTCTTTCTGTGAAGAGCATGTCAGTGTAAATCTGGCATTGTCCTACTGATAACAAAGGAGTGACTTCAGGTCACCCAGGTTTAACTGGTCACCTGGACATTGTGCTGGGCAGCCTTCTGTAGGTGGCTCTGCTTGAGCAGAAGGACCAGACAAGATGACCCCCAGAGATCATTTCCAATCTCACTATTCCTTGAAACACGCCAGAGTTTTCTGGACCAAGTAATACTCCTTGCAGCTGGCATTTAGTGACATTCCAAACCATGTGTGGCAACCAGCCTGGGCTTGAGCTGCCCATTTCTGGAAAGGAGAAGTCTTTCCCTTGATTTCTATACAATACAATACAATACAATACAATACAATACAATACAATACAATACACCAGGTTGAAAGAGACCTTCAAGATCATCACGTCCAACCCATCAACCAATCCAACCCACCTAAACAACTAAACCATGGCACCAAGCACCCCATCAAGTCTCCTCCTAAACACCTCCAATGAAGGTGACTCCACCACCTCCATGGGTAGCCTGTCAAATCCTTGTCTCTTGTGCCAACACCTGAGTACACTAATGGTTGAAAATGGGACTGTAAGACCTCCTACGTATCAGGAAATCAGACAGTAGTTCTATTTTGGCACCAAACCTCTAAGGAAAACATCTGTTAAAGGACAGTGTTTGTAGCCTCAGGAATATTTAAGGCATGCAAACTTATCTACAGTCCTTCAGCAAAGAACTGTTATGGGAAAGAGGATCTTAACTTGTAGCCTTTAGAAAGGGAGTGATGAGAAAGAGTCTATATGTTTGAGTGGGAGGAATGACAAAAACATACTCAATCTTACACACTTGCTTACCTGTCCTGTAAACCATGGATATCTGATATGGTACATCCTGTCTGGGGCACCTCTCACTACACTGAAGCTGCATTCACATGCTTACACCTTAAAAGAGACTGCCAAGAGGATCAGATATACTTTGAGATACATGATTTTCAGGATTAGGAGAGATTTTGTTCTCCACAGAGGAACAGAGATTAGCTGGGAGCAAGGCTGTCAAGGTCATAGCATTTTCCAGGATGACAGAACAGTGCAGTTCTGTTTGGTTCAGATCATTCAGTTTACCAAAACAGCAACCCATTAGTTTAGCCCTCCTGGCTGCAGAATCCCTGCAGTACCCAGAGGCTGCAGCCAGAAGTAATAAAACTCACTGAATGCATTTTTTCAGGGTGTGCTTGATGCAGTGCCAGCTAGCCCTTGAAAGGTGCCCATGTGTGACAAGTCATGGCATTTTTCCACACTCTTCATGTTTAACAATTTCATTACTAAATAATTTTATCATTACCACAGTGGGAAGGGAAAAAAATGTTCTTAAAGGTTAATGCCATTGTTGCTCATACTGTGCCTTAAAGTGTTATAGTTTTTTCCTAGGTTTTTAATTAAATCAATGCCTAACAATATAATTAGATTTAGTAATGTGTGTGCAACCATATTTATTTGCCCCTCTATGAAGCCAGTGACTGTCTACAACAACAGAGAGTGAGATATTAAATCCATAATGGCTTTGTTTTCCTTCTAATTCTGCATGCTCATCTGCTTTTCTCATGCTGGGTCTGGCTAGAGGTGAAGATCCAAAGACACATGGTCATAGTGAAAAGCCTGTGATGTATTTACAGGTGAAAAATACAATAATACAATAGAATAAACCAGGTTGAAAGAGACCTTCAAGATCATCACATCCAACCCATCAACCAATCCAACCCACCTAAACAACTAAACCATGGCACCAAGCACCCCATCAAGTCTCCTCTTGAACACCTCCAATGAAGGTGACTCCACCACCTCCCTGGGCAGCCCATTCCAATGGGCAATCACTCTCTCTGTATAGAACTTCTTCCTAACATCCAGCCTAAAACCTGCCCTGGCACAGCCTGAGACTGTGTCCTCTTGTTCTGGTGCTGGCTGCCTGGAAGAAGAGACCAACCTCTGCCTGTCTACAGCGTCCCTTCAGGTAGTTGTAGAGAGCAATAAGGTCACCCCTGAGTCTCTTCTTCTCCAGGCTAAGCAAGCCCAGCTCCCTCAGCCTCTCTTCACAGGGCTGTGCTCCAAACCCCTCACCAACTTTGTTGCCCTTCTCTGGACACCTTCCAGCATCTCAATATCTTTCCTAAACTGAGGGGCTCAGATGCTAAAGGAGAAAAAAAGAAGTTAGTTACACTATCAGGACAGCAGGCACCAAGCAGTCCATATGTGTGGCAGTGCTGCCATGCCTCGTGGTAAAGAGCATAGGCCAGCCCAGAAAGCAAGGAACCTCAGAAGAAAACAAGGCATGGGCCCAGTGTACCCAGGCTGGACAGATGGGCAGAGTCCAAGGGCATGAGATTTAACAGATCCAAGTGCCAGGTTCTACACATTGGCCACAACCCCATGCAGTGCTACAGGCTGGGGTCAGAGTGGCTGGAGAGCGGCCAGGCAGTGAGGGACCTGGGGTTACTGGTTGATAGTAGGCTGAACATGAACCAGCAGTGTGCCCAGGTGGCCAAGAAGGCCAATGGCATCCTGGCCTGCATTAGGAATAGTGTGGCCAGCAGGAGCAGGGAGGTCATTATGTCCCTGTACTCAACACTGGTTAGGTCACCCCTTGAGTCCTGTGTCCAGTTCTGGGCCCCTCAGTTTAGGAAGGATGTTGACTTGCTGGAACATGTCCAGAGAAGGGCAACAAAGCTGGGGAGAGGTTTGGAGCACAAGTCGTGTGAGGAGAGGCTGAGGGAGCTGGGGTAGCTTAGCCTGGAGAAGAGGAGGCTCAGAAGAGACCTTCTTGCTGCCTACAACTATCTAAAGGGACATTGTAGCCAGGTAGTGGTTGGTCTCTTCACCCAGGCAACCAGCATCAGAACAAGAGGACACAGTCTCCAGCTGTACCAAGGGTAGTTTAGGCTGGATGTTACGAAGAACTTCCCAGAAAGCGAGATTGGCAATTGGAATGTGCTGCCCAGGGAGGTGGTGGAGTCACCATCATTGGAGGTGTTTGGGAAGAGACTGGATGGGGTGATTGGTGCCATGGTTTCATTGATTAGATAGTGTTGGATGATAGGTTAGACTTGATGATCTTGAAGGTTTTTTCCAAGCTGGTTAATTCTATTCTATTCTATTCTATTCTATTCTATTCTATTCTATTCTATTCTATTCTATTCTATTCTATGCTATTCTATTCTATTCTATTCTATGCTATGCTATGCTATTCTGTTCTGTTCTGTTCTACTCTATTCTAAGACAAGATTTGGTCTTGTGGTGATGCCTGCCTGAACAGGAGATGGTCTGCTTCACCACTTTGCAACCTTCAGTACCACTGTGTTTCTTACAGGGTGCCTAGGATAAGTTATCTGTGCTTTACCTGGGACTGGGCTCTGCTTTTGTGTTTTGTGGGTATCTTACGGGATTGTGCCTTGCTTTCAGGTTTTGAGCCTTGCAACTCTATGGTGCAGCCTCAGCGCCGTTTATATTAAAGAAAGCCGTACCTATCGGCACCTGTGGCACGTGCAGTTCATTAATTCCTCATCAAAAAGATCTCACTGGAACAACCACACCATCTGGAAAAGAATTAGGAGTATGTGTGATCTGAGAGTCATAATCCTGGAGGAGAGGTAGTAAACATTGGATGAGGATAAGAGTAAGTCTGTGTTTGCCTGGGATGGCACTTGCATTTCGATACTAATTTAGGGAGCAGTTTCAAGCAGATGTCTTCCTGCCTTCTGCATTTTCTACAATTTAAACTTTGTTACAGATTGAATTGTGTGTAAGATTAACAGAGTTGGATACATCCATACATGTTTATGTGTATGTCTTGAATTGTGCATAAGATTTACAGAGCTGGATACATCCATACATGTTTATGTGTGTATGTCTTGAATTGTGTATAAGATTTACAGAGCTGGATACATCCATACATGTTTATGTGTATGTCTTGAATTGTGCATAAGATTTATAGAGCTGGATACATCCATACATGTTTATGTGTGTATGTCTTGAATTGTGTATAAGATTTACAGAGCTGGATACATCCATACATGTTCATGTGTGTATGTCTTTTATGACCCTGGACAGTCTTCATGCTACGACAAAAAGCTCAGCAATGGCAATTACAGTATCACAGTATCACAGTATCACCAAGGTTGGAAGAGACCTCAAAGATCATCAAGTCCAACCTGTCACCACAGACCTCATGACTAGACCATGGCACCAAGTGCCACGTCCAGTCCCCTCTTGAACACCTGCAGGGATGGTGACTCCACCACCTCCATGGGCAGCACATTCCAATGACGAATGACTCTCTCAGTGAAGAACTTTCTCCTCACCTTGAGCCTAAACTTCCCCTGGTGCAGTTTGAGACTGTGTCCCCTTGTTCTGGTGCTGGTTGCTAGAGAGAAGAGACCAACCTCTTCCTGGCTACAACCTCCTTTCAGGTTGTTGTAGAGAGTAAGAAGGTCACCCCTGAGTCTCCTCCAGGCTAAACAATCCCAGCTCCCTCAGCCTCTCCTCATAGGGCTCATGCTCAAGGCCTCTCCCCAGCCTTGTTGCCCTTCTCTGGACACGTTCAAGTGTCTTGATGTCCTTCCTAAACTGAGGGGCCCAGAACTGGACACAGGACTCAAGGTGTGGCCTAACCAATGCAGAGTCCAGGGCCACAATGACTTCCCTGCTCCTGCTGGCCACACTATTCCTAATGCAGGCCAGGATACCATCGGCCTTCTTGGCCACCTGGGCACACTGCTGGCTCATGTTTAGGCAGCTTTCAACCAGCACCCCCAGGTCCCTTTCTGTTTGGCAGCTCTCCAGCCACTCCAACCCCAGCCTGTAGCTTTGCATGGGGTTGTTGTGGCCAGAGTGCAACACCCAGCACTTGGACTTGTTGAAATTCTATCTCTCTTGCTCTCTCTCTTGTCCCTCTTTCATGTGTCACAGCAAGCCCAACATCTTGAGGAACAAATTAAAGAAAAATAATATAAGGAGACATCTCTCTTCCTTTTTGTTCTGATAAAGCTTCTCATCAGTAAACTTATGCACAAATAAGAGAAAAGTTGACTAACTGGCTTGTTGGGATGAAAAAAAGGTTTCATGCAAAAATTGCCAAACTTGTTTTTCATTGTTAGGTAGAGGATGGAATGAACCTCAATAATAAATGTCTTCTATGACTTTAGACTGTAATTAAAAAGCAAATTAACAAAAAACCTTGCAAACCAAACTGCAGAGGACAGATTGCTCACCATTTCATTTCCAGAAGATTTTCTTTTTTCTGATTCCTGCTGAGAGAGAGATGAGGAATCGTGAAGGACTAACTAGTTTGAATACCTCTTTCAGCTGACTGAGCTGCAAAAAGACTAAGAATATAGATCATGTGAAAAACCTGAAATAATTTTGTTATTAGCTTGATCCTTGTGGAGGTATTCCAGAGAGTCTTTCAGCTTTTCATGATCGGCAGAGAGAGGAAAGGAGGAACTTCAGGCTGAACAACAATGAGCAGATGCCCTCCCTCTGGTATTTCATTTAATTAATTGATGTTTGTTGAATTAAAGCAAATTAACCTGGCTCATCTCTTTATCAATCATGCCTCTGCTTCCATTATTCAGCTGGAAAAATGGCATCATGTGTTTTATGGCAGACAGCAGGAACAATTAAAACAAACCTGTGCTGTATTGCCCGCAGCCAGCTTTGCAAGGGAAGACGAGAAAGAGATTTTGTGGTGTAGGACAAAGCAGGCAGGCTTTTTACTTTAGCTGCTTTTGACCACTGAATTATCTTGAATTCTTTTTCATAAAGGGATGTAAAGGAACTGAGAAATCCTAGAGTCAACAGACTTGCTTAGGGTCACACTGAGCTAAATCTGATTTCGGTACTCTTTGGTCACAAGCCACTGTTTGATGGCTCCAATGACAGGAAACTATCAATGGATCATGTACTCTGAGATCAGCTGCAGTATTCATCTGCAAACATCAAAGAAGTGATTGATCATGTATATCATAAACAAATGTAACAGAAGTCTATATTACTGATCAGGGGAGCTACCCTTATTTTCCAGCAGCAGTACCTGATATAGTTTATGATCAAATTGATATGCCATAAATACGATAAAATATGGATATGATCTATTAAATATCAAATATTATTTTTTCTGAGCTAATTTCATCCAGGTTCATTTCTCTGGTCAATGACAGGTTGATTACACACAATGGGATGCAAATAAACAGTGGAATAACAGTCTAGGAAAATCAGAAACTTGGAGTACAGAAAAACAAACTGGAAAACTCTTATACAGGCAAAACCAAATGACAATGCTGCCTCAGGTGGTGAGATGGAATAGACTAGACTAGACTAGACTAGACTAGACTAGACTAGACTAGAATAGAATAGAATAGAATAGAATAGAACAATATAGTGGAATGGAATAGAATAGAATAGAATAGAATAGAATAGAATAGAATAGAATAGAATAGAGTAGTGTAGAATAGAATAGAATAGAATGGAATGGAATGGAATGGAGTGGAATAGAATAGAATAGAATAGAATAGAATAGAATAGAATAGAATAGAATAGAATAGAATAGAATAGAATTAGCCATGTATGTTGTGACTGACTGAGTCCCTGCCCCTGTGGTTTTGTTTGTGTCTGTGGGTTTTGCTCTTTCAAGGAAGAGTTTTACAGTCTTAATTTCTCCAGGGTACTAATGTCTTAAGAGTAAAGTCAAGGAGTGCTACCTGGAACTGCTAATAGTAGTGGGCCAGTCCAGTTTATAGATCTGAAGGAGAGATGGGAAGAGGAACACACCACTTTTTTTGCTTACATTCAAAGCAATTGTAACTGTCATGTGACAAAACATTCCATATTTGGGGATTTAAGACACATTTTAGTAGCAGAGAAGTGCTCTAGAAATTTCTGTGTATGATTGTTATCATTGACTCCCAATAATCCTGCAATGCACTCAAAAATAGTGCAGGAATATTGCTACCTACAGAGTAAACACTGTCTTAATACTGCAACAACCACATCCTCCTGCTGAAATACTTCCCTCTATTCATGACCTATCCCCAAACACTTGCTTTGCAGTGGCACATGATGTACATGGATATCTGTGCCTCTCCAAATTGTTCCTATCAGCAAAACTTGCACTTCTTCACAGCAGGAATCATGTGTTTAGAGTGGGGTTGGTTGATTGGGTTTTTTGTCAGTGGTTTTTGGTTTTGGTTGTGTTTCAACCCTTCCATTTTGGGTCATTAAGATAATTCTGGATTAGTTTACTGTGTCCAGTTCTGGACCACGCAGTTTAGGAAAGATGTTGAGTTGCTGGAAGGTGTCCAGAGAAGGGCAACAAAGCTGGGGAGGGGTTTGGAGCACAACCCCTATGAGGAGAGGCTGAGGGAGCTGGGGTTGCTTAGCCTGGAGAAGAGGAGGCTCAGGGGAGACCTCCTTGCTTTCTACAACTACCTGAAGGGAGGTTGTAGCCAGGTGGGGGTTGGTCTCTTCTCCCAGGCAAGCAGCACCAGAACAAGGGGACACAGTCTCAAGCTGTATCAGGGGAAGTTTAGGCTGGATGTTAGGAAGAAGTTCTTCATAGGAAGAAGCAGCCCTTGGAATGTGCTGCCCAGGGAGGTGGTGGAGTCACCATCATTGGAGGTGTTCAGGGGGAGACTGGATGGGGTGCTTGGTGCCATGGTTTAGTTGATTAGATGGTGTTGGGTGATATGTTGGACTTGATGATCGTGAAGGTCTTTTCCAAGCTGGTTAATTCAATTCAATTCAATTCAATTCAATTCAATTCAATTCAATTCAATTCAATTCAATTCAATTCAATTCAACTCAATTCAATTCAATTCAATTCAACTCAATTCAATTCAATTCAACTCTATTCTATTCTATTCTATTCTATTCTATTCTATTCTATTCTATTCTATTCTACTGCTTTGCATGATGATGTTTTTCACTCTGACTGGATATCTCAAACTTTTTGAGAACGAGAATACTAAGAAAGCAATAAAAAAGAGCAAATAACTTCAGTCTGCAGCTGCAATTTTAGATGATTTAAGATTTCTTATCATCATATCACCGGTATTCAGTGCTTTCATTCTTATGCTAATTCTCATGTGAAAAGATGAAATGGAGAGGGGCTTTATGTCTCTGATTTTTTTAAGTTTGCCATTACTACAATATGTGTTTAGGTGCAGACAATGCCTTGTGCTATTTCCATGAAGCATTCGTTGTATATAGATTAAAACCATAAATCAATTACTACCTTTTGCAAGGATTCACTCCTAGCATACCAAATATATCAGATAAAGTAAAGATTACCTTCTAGGTTTCCTGTGAAAAATTGTTGAGGAACTTAAGCTATTACCATAATTTTCTTCCATTTCTCATATTAGTTAGAGAAGTTTTATGCTGAAATGAGTGTTTTGAAACTTTTGTGGCTTGTTTTCCTTCTTTCTTTTAAAGAATTTATAAGGGCAAAAATTTTATACCCAAATGGCACAGGTTTCATGGATGATTAATATCCTGTAATTTAGCAAGCATATTAAATACATTGAGCACTTTCACAGGGAACAATTTGACTTTGTATTTCCTTCCTCCTTTGGATAAAGGAAAACTGAAAATGAAAAGTCAAGAGCAAGTTTGGCTGGAGAAAGGCATAATGTACATATTTTTACTTTTTTCTAATTGAGTGAAAACCAAGATGTGTAGCTGATTATCAGTCTCTTACACACCAAAGTACAGACCTTGAGAGAGAGAGCACTGACAATGAGCTGGGTTGCTGCCAGCAATTGTTATTGAGCTTACAGAGAAATGTAAGAGAATCTACTGAGAGGAAACGATCTGAGACCACAAAGACAAAGAGCTGTCAGGACCCAGGCCATGAATGCAGTACAAAGGAAGGTTTCTCAGTGTATTGAGACACTTGAATGTGTCCAGAGAAGGGCAATGAAGCTGGTGAGAGGTCTCAAGCACAATCCCTATGAGGAGAGGCTGAGGGAGCTGGGGTTGCTTAGCCTGGAGAAGAGGAGGTTCAGGGGAGACCTTATTGCTACAACTACCTAATAAGAGGTTGTAAACAGGTAAGGGTTGGTCATTTCTCCCAGGCATCCATCACCAGAACAAGAGGACACAGTCTCAAGCTGTGGCTTGAGAAGTTTAGGCTTGAGGTGAGGAGAAAGTTCCTCACAGAGAGAGTGATTTGCAATTGGAATGTGCTGCCCAGGGAGGTGGTGGAGTCACAGCCCCTGGAGGTGTTCAAAAAAGGATTGGATCTGGCACCTGAAGCCATGGTTTAGTAGTCATGAGTTGCTGCATGATAGGTTGGACTTGATGATCTCTGAGGTCTTTTCCAGCCTTATTTATTCTATGATTCTATGTCCTTCACTCAGGAATCTTAGGCTAGACATTGCTCAGGAGTCTGTTGCACAGTGCCAGCTGACTCTATCTGTTCACCTGGGCTCTTGTGGCAGGGTTTTCTAGAGCTGCCAGGGCAATATTTTCCTATATTTTTAACGCTGTTGCTCCTACATGGTTTTCCTCATGGTCTTGCAGCCAGAAGCCCAGGTACTGACACTTTGGCCTCTTCTCATGGGAGTCAAAACCAGCACAGTGAATCTCTCTACAACCACCTGAAGGGAGGTTGTAGACAGGCAGAGGTTGGTCTCTTCTCCCAGGCAGCCAGTACCAGAACAAGAGGACACAGTCTCAGGCTGCACCAGGGAGGTTTAGGCTGGAGGTTAGGAAGAAGTTCTATACAAGAGAGTGATTGCCCATTGGAATGGGCTGCCCGTGGAGGTGGTGGAGTCACCATCATTGGAGGTGTTCAGGAGGAGACTTGATGGGATGCTTGGTGCCATGGTTTAGTTGTTTAGGTGGTGTTGGATTGATTGATTGATAGGTTGGACACAATGATCTTGAAGGTCTCTTCCAACCTGGTTTATTTTGCATTGCATTGCATTGCATTGCATTGCATTTTTTGCTTTGCATTCTATCTATTCTATTCTATTCTATTCTATTCTATTCTATTCTATTCTATTCTATCTATTCTATTCTATTCTATTTCTATTCTATTCTATTCTATTCTATTCTATTCTATTCTATTCTATTCTATTCTATTCTATTCCCATCTTACCCCTTTCCTAACCCTTGCTTTGTGGCTTTTAGTGAGTGTTAAGGAACCATCAGTGAGACAGGCTAACTGCACGAATCTTCTAGCTTAATTTGTTGAGATTTTTTGTTCATCCCCTACTAGTAAAGCTTCTGAGCGGAGGAATGTTGTGCTTCATTTGGCTGTTAAGACATACCCATGTTTCAGCCATATGAGTCTCTTCACAGCTTTCATAAAACACCCAAGTGTTTCAAGTGTTTCTTTGCAAATTTCCTGAGAGAATGTGATGATACATCTCTCTTCAGGAAGATGGAAATCAAATGAACATGTAAAAGCATTTGGTGAAAGGAACCTTTTGTGGCTGCATCTTGCTGTTCTAAAAATATTTCATACAGGCAAAAAAAAAAAAATTATGCAAACCCACAAACCTACCCTGAGGATATTTGAAATGTAGACTGCATACAAAGTGATTTCACAGATTTCAGCAATTGAGGTGGGATGAACGGTGCACAGCACAACGAAATTATTAGATACCTCTTAAAAGAGGGAAGTGAACGCCGTTGGTGGACAGAATGTCAGCGTGCGGCGGCTGAGGTGTTGAATAGATTATCCCATCTTCCAACCTGACAGGACTGTGAGATTGTTCTGTGCATGGAGGTGTGTTATCTTAACTCTGCTTGGTGATGATGGGCTTTCAACATCCACCACTAGAAAATCACTGCACTTTTCCACTGGCAAAGTACAGAAAGTCTCCTCTCATTAATATCACCTTCAGAAACCTACTTCGTTTTTCTTACTGGCAATTATATCTCTGGCTCCCTTACACTTTCCATGCACACGCTGCTCTGTTTCTTTCACATGCTGTTCTCCTTTCTTTCAATCAGTATTACCTGTTAAAAATTCTCTGCTTTGGTTACTTGCTTTTGGATATTGGACTTGATGATAGGTTATGGCCCATTGAAGCCAGTGTTAAAGTTTGATCTGACTCCAAGTGGAACCGAGCCTTCAAATGAGTTATGATCAGACTGATTTAAAGACCAGTTTTCAGCAGCATCTGGGGTGCTAGCTGAACCATATTTTCATGAAAAGCACAGTGCTGTACTTTCCTGATGTCTTAATATTACTGTATTACCTGCATCTTAATAGTAAGTGTTACATTCCAAATGTGTGGGTCCTGTGCATTTTGCAAGATATCACCAGACCGAACCACATGAATTGGATTTGATTTATTCTTCAAGACTATCTGCAACTGCAATGTTTTATAAGAAAGCCTGGCTGCTGACCATATAGATATATAACCTGGTTTTGTGTTTCTTTGTGATTTGAAAACCATGGTATCATAGAATGCATTAATTGTAAAGCACCTCTAAAGGTCTCTAGTCCAACCCTTCTGCAATGAGCTGGAACATCTTCAACTAGATCAGGTTGCTCAGAGCCCTGTTCAAGCTGACCTCGAATGCTACCCTGAATGGGGCTTTAGTTCTCATGAGAGACTTCAGCTTCCCAGATGTCTGCTGAAAATACAATACAGAAGGGAAAGAACAGTCCTAGAGGTTCCTGGTGTGTGTGGAGGATAACTTCCTGACAAAACTGGTGAGGGAGCCAACCACAGAAAATGCCCTCCTAGACCTGCTTCTTGTGAACAGGAAAGAACTTGTGGGGGAAGTAAAGGTTGGAGAGCGTCTAGGGCTCAGTGATCATGAGATAATTGAGTTCTCTACCCTTGGGGAAACAAGGAGAGGGGTTGGTAAAACTGCCACCTTGAACTTACATAGGGCAGACTTTGGCCTGTTCAGGAGAGTAATTGACAAAGACCCTTGGGAGGCTACCCTAAAGGATATAGGAGTCCAGGAAGGCTGGATGTGCTTCAAGAGGGAAGTCTTAAAGGCACAGGTGCAGGCTGTGTGCTGAAAAATGAGTCAGCAGGGAAGGCGTCCAACCTGGCTGAATAGGGACCTTTGGCTGGACCTCAAGAGCAAAAGGAGTGTCTATGGCATTTGGAAGGGGGGGCAGGTACTCTCATCAGGACTATAAAGATGTAGTGAAGCTATGTAGGGAGAAAATTAGCAGAGCCAAAGCACAGCTAGAGCTCAACCTAGCTACAGCCATTAAGGACAATAAAAAAGCTTCTATAAATTCATTATAACAATTAAAACAAAGGGAGGACTAGGGAAAATCTCCATCCTTTGTTGGATGCAGAGCAAAACATAGTGACTAAGGATGAGGAGAAGGCTCAGGTCCTCAATGCCTACTTTGCCTCAGTCTTTAGTACAGGGTCCAGAAGTTACCCGGACACCCCGCCTCTGACTAGGAGTCAGGGAGGGAATCAAATGAGGTCATCACAAATGAGGGAAGTGGTCCACACAAGTCCATGGGGCTGGATAGGCTACACCCAGAGTGCTGAAGGAGTTGGCAGATGTGCTTACCAGCCACTTTCTTTTTTACCTGAAGTCCTGACTAGCTGGGGAGGTCCCAGTGGACTGGAGGGTAGCAAATGTAAACCTATCTACAGGAAGGAAGAAAGGAGGATCAGGAAACTATAGACCTGTCAGTCTGACCTCGGTACCAGGAAAGTCTTGGAGCAGATCAAGCACCATTACATGACATATAGAGAACACTGGCTCTGGTGAGGACACACCTTGATGTTGTGTTCAGTTTTGGGCACCTCAATACAGGAGAGATGTGGAGCACTGACAAGTGCAGAGAAGGGCAACAAGCTGGTGAAGAGCCTGGAGAATACGTCTCATGGGGAGCTACTGAAGAGCTCTGGGGCTGTTTAGTTTGGAAAAGAGGAGGCCTGAGGGGAGACTTCATCACTCTCTACAGCTACCTGAAAGATGTTGTGAAGAGCCTGCTACTGGTCTCTTCTCACAGGTGATTAGTGATCCACAAGTGGAACAGCCTCAAGCTGTGACTGGTGGGTTTACACTGGACATTAAGAAAATTTTCTCATGGAAAGAGTGGTCAGCAGTGGAATGTGCTGCCCAGAGAGGTGGATGAGTCCCAACCCTGGATGTGTTAAAGGTTGCTGGAATTGGTGCTTGGGGGTGTGTTGTAGGGGTGAGCCTTGTGAAGTAGGATTATCGTTTGACTCAGCGATCCAAGGATCTTTTCCAACCCGAATATTTCCGTGATTCTGTGATCACCACTCTGAGAGACATATTCTCATGTTTGCCACCCTCCTGCAAATAACTTCTTTATATTAATCTAAACCAACCTACTTTTAGTTTTAAGCTATTATGCCTTGCCCTGTCACACAGGCCTTGCTAAAGAGATTGTCCCCATCTTTCTTATAGGCCCCCTTCAAGCACAGAAAGGCCACAATATGTGTGCCCTGCCACTGTCTCATTTATAGGCCAGGCAAACCCCAATTCTCTCAGTCTGCCATTGTAGGAAGGTGCTCCAGCCCCTGAATCATTTTTGCGGCCATCCTCTGGACCTGCTCCAACGGGCTGATGTCCTTCTTGTGCTGAGGACCCAAAGTTGTAGGCAGTACGGCGTTGAGGTCTCACCAGAGAAGAATATAGTGGCAGAATCAACTCCCACAACCTCCTGGATGATTCTTTTGATGCAACCGGATGCAGCTGGCCTTCTGGTCTGCTGCTAGCATGCATTGTTGTCTCATGTGCACTTCTCACCATCAGTATCCCATTCCTTCTCCTTCTCCTCCTCTAAAGTTCAAACAAGCCCACCAGTACAGCTTGTCCAAGTCCTTCTCTATAATACTCTATCCCTCTGGCATGTCAACGTTCATCACTCAGCTCAGTGTCATTGGCAAAATTGCTGAGAGTGCATTAATCTTGTTGTCTATCCATTGAATGAAGAAGTTAGATAGCACTGGTAACAGTCCTGAGAGACACTGTCCACCAGTGTTTCATTTGGGCATCTAACTATTGATCACTACGCTCTGGATGCAATGATCCAACAATTTATTATCCACCAAACAGACCACCCATCAAATCCATATTGCTAGTTGTAATATAGATTTTTATCCTTCTCGAGCAGGGCTTCCAG
>CM037640.1:6735140-6798987 GCA_015227895.2 Colaptes auratus
CCTTGTGGTCCCTTCCAACCCTGACCGATACTACTATGATACTATGAAATAAGGCTTGGCTCTAGTAGCATTTTAAGCTTGACATCAGTAGCACAAGAGATTATCTTTTTTTCTGTCAGTCATTTTGTCAATGAAATGAGTTTAACACTTCTGAATGCAATAAAGGGAGGTGTTCAGGAGGCGACTTGATGGGGTGCTTGGTGCCATGATCTAGTTGTTTAGGTGGGTTGGATTGGCTGATAGGTTGGACGTGATGATCTTGAAGGTCTCTTCCAACCTGGTTTATTGTATTGTACTGTACATTAATTTAGAGGAGGCCAGGTGGGAGGGACTAGATTTTTGTTTTGAAATGAAAGTTTTTATGTTCCTTGATGTGTGAATAGGCCTGTACAGTTACAGAGAAGCTGATAAAATAAACCATCAGAGTTTTGTGGATGGGGGCTTTTGGAAATACCATAACTCTTCAGAACTGAGGATCTTGAGTGATTCTTCCCTTAAGGCCCAGTTTGAAACCCATTCCTGGTCAAAAAGGATTGGAATTCTCTCAGCTGATGATAACAGTTGGCCCTGTTGCATGCATGTACTCCATTGGTGCCTTTGAAGGGCTTTAATGAACAGTCCTGACTGAGCAAAAATTGGTCAAAGAATTACTGGACTGTGAAGTTCTTCCTCATTATTCCCATATTCCTCTGAAGGTTTTCCTTTCATCACTAGAAATGAAGTGCACTGAAGGAGGAATACAGAAGCAGTACCAATGTCTGAGGACCTATAGATCTGCTTGTAAATTGTGTTGTGGTGTTCTTTCTCCCTTGTGTGAGATAAGGTGTAGGAAGAGAGATAGGGATATAGTGGTGGGTTGAAAAATTCCTCCCAACATTAAATTTGCCAGACCAGCTCAGTTGGAAGCAAGCAAAGCTATATTTACAAGCAAAACTACAATCTACAATGGAAAGTAATGAATATGTACAAATATATAACATTTACAATATTTACAGGTATTTACAATTAATAAACAACACAAGAACCCCTCTGG
The DNA here is from genome assembly GCA_015227895.2 of Colaptes auratus. NCBI lineage: Eukaryota > Metazoa > Chordata > Aves > Piciformes > Picidae > Colaptes > Colaptes auratus. Next base: position 6,736,174 of record CM037640.1, read on the forward strand.
CCGAAGACCAGGGGAGCTGCAACAGCTTCTCCCTCCCTCCCTGCCTCTTCCTCACCTCCCTGTGCACAAAAGGACAAGATAAAAGAGCAGAGAAATTGTTGTTAATACCAGTCACAACAAAGCAGTGGAGACAAGGTTAAGCTGAAGCCAGTTAGTCTCTCCCAGAGTGAAGAAGTGAAAAGAGAGAAATTGTTTTGTACAACTCGTTGAAGTCCATTGCCTCTTCCAAAATGGGATTATTTAGAACTAGCATTATTTTCCTTTTTCCACCCAATAGTGATTTATTTACATGTCACAGCTCTCTGTTCAAGACCTGTGAAAAAAATTTTAAAGGCACAGCCTAAAACTACCACAGATATAACTTAACTATGATGGAAGGAAGGCACTGATTTTCAGCTCGAGGAAAGGCAGATACAGCTGTTTGAGTATGCTCACTTTCCAGGTGGTTAGGTGGTATCAGTTTGCCACATTCATAAAACTAGAATAGAATAGAATAGAGTAGAATAGAATAGAATAGAATAGAATAGAATAGAATAGAATAGAATAGAATTAGAACTGAATTAACCAGGTTGGAAGAGACCTCTGAGATCATCGAGTCTGTCCTATCATCCAACACCATCTAATCAAACAAACCATGGCACCAAGTGCCCTATCCAGTCTCTTCCTAAACACGACCAGGGATGGTGACTCCACCTCCTCCCTGGGCAGCACATTCCAATGACAAATCACTCTCTCTGGGAAGAACTTCTTCCTAACATCCTGCCTAAACCTCCCCTGGCACAGCTTGAGACTGTGTCCTCTTGTTCTGGTGCTGGTTTCCTGGGAGAAGAGACCAACCCCTACCTGCCTACAACCTCTCTTAAGGTAGTAGTAGAGAGCAATAAGGTCTGCCCTGAGCCTCCTCTTCTCCAGGCTAAGCAACCCCAGCTCCCTCAGCCTCTCCTCATAGGGCTGTGTTCCAAACCCCTCCCCAACTTTGTTGCCCTTCTCTGGACATGTTCCAGCAAGTCAACATCTTTCCTAAGCTGAGGGTCCCAGAACTGGACACAGGACTCAAGGTGTGGCCTAACCAGTGCTGAATACTCCAATGCAGTGACAATCTTAAATCTTGCATGCTGCTGATGCAGCTTTTTTCACTGCTCCAGTCAATCAAAACACAATAAACAGTGTACTTCTGCCTTCAGGAGGGAGTTGTCAGGAGATACTGTGGGCATCACAACATTTCAGTACTTTTCAGAGCTGAGTTGGTATAAAAACAGGGGAGGGAAGAGTAGCATAAGAGAAAGCATTCCTTGGTGAATATATCTGATTCTCAGTTGTAAGTCTTTTAGAGAGTTATGCAGTTAAAGATGTATTCTTGAGATAGGCAATAAAGCAATTCCCCAAGATGGGGATTCAGTTCCATAGATTGCAGAATTTTGCAATTTGCATATCAACACATTTAATTATGGTTCATAGTTTCAGTGAATGCAAGAGAAATAATGGAACAACAACAAATAAAAACCCCAAAACTCACCTCTTGCTTAATTGCATAGTAAATCTTCATAGACAAGAAAATCTGAACCTCTTTAGGGAGGCTTTAAGACAAGGAAAAGTGTATGGTTGAAGAGAAAGAAATGCACTGTCCCTCAGGCAAATGAAGAACAAGTTAGTATCATTCAGAAATTTGTTTTGTACATATCTCTTCCTTCCTCCCACCCCATCCTGGGCCCTGACTTGATTTAGACAATACACATAATTTGCATTTTTTTCCTAAGAGTTTCAGTTTGCAGCATGAACAGTGTTCTTTTCCATGGTAACATTGAGATTCTCAGAAGTGTGATGTGGAAGTGGTATTTAGGCCCCTGATTTTGCTTACATTTCTTTAAAAGATACTCTGGTGCCTAGGTTGAATCAAATTTTGTTTAGAAGGACATTGAGACACATGAACGTGTCCAGAGAAGGGCAACAAGGCTGGGGAGAAGCCTTGAGCACAGCCCTGTGAGGAGAGGCTGAGGGAGCTGGGGTTGTTTAGCCTGGAGAAGAGGAGGCTCAGGGCAGACCTCATTGCTCTCTGCAACTACCTGAAGGGTGGTTGTAGCCAGGTGGGGTTGGTCTATTCTCTCTAGCAACCAGCACCAGAACAAGAGGACACAGTCTCAAGCTGCACCAGGAGAAGTTTAGGTGCGAGGTGAGGAGAAAGTTCTTCACAGAGAAAGTAATTTGTCATTGGAATGTGCTGCCCAGGGAGGTGATGGAGTCACCATCCCTGGAGGTGTTTAAGAGGGGATTGGATGTGGCACTTGGTGCCATGGTCTAGTCATGGGGTTTGTGGTGACAGGTTGGACTCAATGATCTTCGAGGTCTCTTCCAACCTTAGTGATACTGTGATACTGTGATAAATGTGACATTAATGCTTTACAGATAATCATTTTTGTCTCTTGGGCATAAGGTATATGCTGCACTGAGGAACTATTCTCAAACTCTATTTTCTCAGAAGGCACAATGACTGGAAAGAGTCCTGCAGATTGCTGGGTTAGTTTGAAGTTCTTCTCTAAGCACTTGGCCAGAATATCACCAATGATTGCCTATTCTTACCTTAAAACCCACATCCACTTCTCTGTAGTTGTTACTCAGCATAATTCCTCTGTTTCTATAGACTGTCACCAACCTGTCTTGGATGCAAATAATTTGCTAGATTGAGATTTAGAATAGAATCATAGAATCAATAAGGTTGGAAAAGACCTCAAAGATCATCAAGTCCAACCTGTCACGCAACACCTCATGACTACTAAACCATAGCACCAAGTGCCACGTCCAATCCCCTCTTGAACACCTCCAGGGACAGTGACTCCACCACCTCCCTGTGCAGCACATTCCAATGGCCAAAAACTCTCTGTGAAGAGCTTTCTCCTCACCTCCAGCCTAAACTTCCCCTGGTGCCTCTTTAGACTGTGTCCTCTTGTTCTGGTGCTGCTTGCCTGGGAGAAGAGACCAAGCCCTTCCTGTCTACAACCTCCCTTCAGGTAGTTGTAGACAGCAAGAAGGTCTCCTCTGAGCCTCCTCTTCTCCAGGCTAAGCAACCCCAGCTCCCTCAGCCTCTTCTCATAAGGCTGAGCATCTACAAGAAAGGCCAGAAGGAGGACCCATGGAGCTACAGACCTGTCAGTCTGACCTTGGTGCTGGGAAGGTCATGGAGCAGGTCATCTTGAGTGCCATTATGCAGCATGTGCAGGACAACCAGATGATCAGGTTTATGAAGGGCAGGCCCTGCTTAACAAATCTGATCTCCTTCTACAACAAGATGACCCACTTAGTGGGTGAAGGAAAGGCTGTAGGTGTTTATCTAGACTTTAGTAAAGCCTATAACACTGTTTCCCATAGCATCCTCATGGAGAAACTGTCTAATTATGGCCTGAATGGGTGGATGATTCACTGGGTGAAGAACTGACTAGATGGCCAAGCTCAAAGAGTGGTGGTGAATGGAATTAAATCCAGTTGGCAGCCAGTAACTAGTGGTGTTCCCCAGGGCCCATTGGGGCCCATTCTTGTCAATATCTTTACCAATGATCTGGACAAAGGAATTGCATGCATTCTCAATGAGTTTGCAGCTGACACTAAATTGGGTAGGAGTGTTGATCTGCTTGAGGGTAGAAAGGCACTGTAAAGTGATCTGAACAGTCTGGATCAAGATGAAGGTCAGTTGCATGAGGTATAACAAAGCCAAGTGCAAGTCACGCGTTTGTGTCACACCAACTCCACAAAACATTACAGGCTTGGGGCAAAGTGGCTGGAAATTTGCCTGGCCTTAGAGAACATGGGGTTGTTGATGGACAGCCATCTGAACATGAGCCAGCAATATGTTCAGGTAGCCAAGAAGGCCACAGCATCTTGGCCTGTATCAGGAATAGCGTGATCAGCGGAAGTAGAGAAGTGATTGTGTCCCTCTGCTCGGTACTGGTGAGGCCTCCCTTCAAATACTGTGTTAAGTTTTTGGGCTCCTCACTATAAGAAAGACACTGAGTTGTTGAAGTGTGTTCTGAGAAGTGCAACAAAGCTGATGAAGAGTCTAGACAACAAATCTTATGAGGAATGGCTGAGGGAACTGGACTAGCTTAGTTGGGAGAAGAGGAGGCTGAGGAGACAACGATGATCTCTATAACTATCTGAAAGGAAGTTGGAGTGAGGTGGGGATTGGGCTTTTCTCTCTAGTGTGAGGTGATAGGACAAGAAAATGGCCTGAAATTGTGCCAGGAAATGTTTAGATTGGATATTGGAAAAAATTTCTTTGTGGAAAGAGTGGTCAGGCATTGGAATAGGTTACCCAGGGAGGGGTGGAGTTGCTGTCCCTGGAAGTGTTCATGAAACATGTCTACGTGGCACTTTGAGACATATTTTAATGGCCATTACAGTGTTAGGTCGATAGTTGGACTCAGTGATCTCAGAGGTCTTTTCCATTGAAAACAATCCTATGATTCTATAATACATGGAAGTCAGAATGAGGAACAGAAGTAGGAGAGACAAGGAAGGGCTTAAAAGAACAATCCACTCTGGGGGGCAGTGATGACAGCATCTGCCAGGATGGGGAGCCAGGGGTGGCTATTGCTTTGATCTGATCACCATGCTTTTATACCTCACTCAGCCCATATAAGGCTTGCTGGTACTCTCATATCACGCTGTAATTTCTGATGCCTTGGCATTTTGACAAGCAGGCTTGGTAAAAGAAGCTACTGCAATTTTTCAAAGTCTGGATGCCCCTGTGTGCTGCAGGTATAGCTTTAGGGAAGCAATGGTTATAAGGCAAATTGAAAATATGCATTTGTAAATGTTGGACTAAGCAAAGAAGGAAATCAGAAGACCCATAGTTATGCAAAAAAATCTTGTGTTGTTGAACTGTTAGAAAGCAATCTTGAAAGTGTGTGGTGAGTTGTGTAGGAATTGGTAAATGGAAAGGATGAATTGGCCACAACAACCCCATGCAGTTCTATAGGCTGGGGTCAGAGTGGCTGGAGAGTCCAAGCTATCATCCAACACTATCTAATCAACTAAGCCATGGCACCAAGCACCCCAGCCAGTCTCTTCCTAAACACCTCCAGTGATGGTGACTCCATCACCTCCCTGGGCAGCACATTCCAATGACAAATCACTGTTTCTGTGAAGAACTTCTTCCTAATATCCAGCCTATCCTCCTCTGAAGATACCACTACCTAAGATATTAAATAGCAGAATTTATACAAATATACATTGTATTATAGCTGTACAGCTGGAGATTCTGTATTTACTGAGACAGTCTGCATCAGTTACTTTGCTAACTTGGGCTTTACAGAACAACAGGGAAATGGTATTACTCCACCTTCTCTTCTGTATATCCTTAGATGTGTGTCATCCTCCTCTCTTTCACATAGTTGGAGACAACTACCAAGGAGACAATAGGATGGCTGTAAGAGAAGAGATGGAGAAGTTCAGAAAACTCCCAACATATTGGCATGTGGGATTTGTTTTCCTGGAAACCTAGCTGATGGTGTGAGGGATCATGACATGAAAGGAATTATACGTTGCTCTTGGGTTGGGTTGGGTTGGGTTTGGTTTGGTTTGGTTTGGTTTGGTTTGGTTTGGTTTGGTTTGGTTTGGTTTGGTTTGGTTTGGTTTGGTTTGGTTTGGTTTGGTTTGGCTTGGCTTGGTTGGTTTGGTTTGGTTTGGTTTGGTTTGGTTTGGGGGAGTGGAGGGCTGTAATGGTGAGTGGTTTCTTTCTTTGTTTCTTCTTTCCTGACATGCCTCTAAAGATCTGCTCATTCTATATTGCCCAGTGTGTACATATTTCTGAGCAGAACTGGAAGTGAATGAAAAGAAGCCATGACATTATGCATTTACAATATCACTGTTAAATACCAGGCAATCACACAAGAGAAAGAGTGCCTTGTAGACAGATGTGTTCCCTTGCATTGCATCTTCCTGTCACCACAACTATCAGCTTTATGATACAGAAACGTGAGGGAAATAGAAAAACCCCAAATCTTTAACAATGCAGTGGAGCGATTTAGGTGTTGATAAAGAGAGAGCTGGTTTTGTGTTTACAAGAGGTCCCCAGAGTAAATAGAGATGTGACTCAATTCTACCATCTTCCTTGCATGAATAGCATTTGCTTCTTTGTTAATAAGCCTGACATTAAATTGGATTCTCTCTCTTTTTTCACTTGGAACTAATAATACAGCCCCTAGAAGTTCATTAATGCTGGCACTTCTCTTTGCTTCACTTTTGTAATGCATGAGAACACAGGCCTTAAATAAAATCTTTGTGAAGCACTTGCACTTGTCTGAAGATAAAAAGCATGTTCCTACATTTGCATTACAAAGAAGCCCATATCAGCATCTCCTTTCTCTGGCATCCTCCTTCCTCTGGGCTTGTATCTGATGGAAAAGGCAATTTCCAGTTAATCATTCTGAAAGCCTGTCATTTGTGTCTATAATGAGAGGCAAGAGTTTTTACTGTTGATTTTCAGTGGCCATTAGGCAGTGGGATTTGTTGCAGTCCTATGGGAGAGTTCAATACACTGAAGCACTACTGGGAGCTCTAAATTTTCTGTGTTTGGTGTAAGCATTTCTGCTGCACTGGGTGCCACTGAATTGTCTGAGATTCCCAGGAGGGGGAAAATATATTTCAGAATGGGAAGGATTTTATGTAACCTTTTCCTAATGCCAAAGCTTGTTTCCAGTCATTAGAATAGAATAGAATTAACCAGGTTGGAAAAGACCTTCAAGATCATCAAGTCCAACCTATCATCCAACACCATCTAATCAACTAAACCAATCAACCAAGCACCCCAGCCAGTCTCTTCCTAAACACCTCCAGTGATGGTGACTCCACCACCTCCCTGGGCAGCACATTCCAATGGCCAATCACTCTTTCTGTGAAGAGCATGTCAGTGTAAATCTGGCATTGTCCTACTGATAACAAAGGAGTGACTTCAGGTCACCCAGGTTTAACTGGTCACCTGGACATTGTGCTGGGCAGCCTTCTGTAGGTGGCTCTGCTTGAGCAGAAGGACCAGACAAGATGACCCCCAGAGATCATTTCCAATCTCACTATTCCTTGAAACACGCCAGAGTTTTCTGGACCAAGTAATACTCCTTGCAGCTGGCATTTAGTGACATTCCAAACCATGTGTGGCAACCAGCCTGGGCTTGAGCTGCCCATTTCTGGAAAGGAGAAGTCTTTCCCTTGATTTCTATACAATACAATACAATACAATACAATACAATACAATACAATAGACCAGGTTGAAAGAGACCTTCAAGATCATCACGTCCAACCCATCAACCAATCCAACCCACCTAAACAACTAAACCATGGCACCAAGCACCCCATCAAGTCTCCTCCTAAACACCTCCAATGAAGGTGACTCCACCACCTCCATGGGTAGCCTGTCAAATCCTTGTCTCTTGTGCCAACACCTGAGTACACTAATGGTTGAAAATGGGACTGTAAGACCTCCTACGTATCAGGAAATCAGACAGTAGTTCTATTTTGGCACCAAACCTCTAAGGAAAACATCTGTTAAAGGACAGTGTTTGTAGCCTCAGGAATATTTAAGGCATGCAAACTTATCTACAGTCCTTCAGCAAAGAACTGTTATGGGAAAGAGGATCTTAACTTGTAGCCTTTAGAAAGGGAGTGATGAGAAAGAGTCTATATGTTTGAGTGGGAGGAATGACAAAAACATACTGAATCTTACACACTTGCTTACCTGTCCTGTAAACCATGGATATCTGATATGGTACATCCTGTCTGGGGCACCTCTCACTACACAGAAGCTGCATTCACATGCTTACACCTTAAAAGAGACTGCCAAGAGGATCAGATATACTTTGAGATACATGATTTTCAGGATTAGGAGAGATTTTGTTCTCCACAGAGGAACAGAGATTAGCTGGGAGCAAGGCTGTCAAGGTCATAGCATTTTCCAGGATGACAGAACAGTGCAGTTCTGTTTGGTTCAGATCATTCAGTTTACCAAAACAGCAACCCATTAGTTTGGCCCTCCTGGCTGCAGAATCCCTGCAGTACCCAGAGGCTGCAGCCAGAAGAAATAAAACTCACTGAATGCATTTTTTCAGGGTGTGCTGATGCAGTGCCAGCTAGCCCTTGAAAGGTGCCCATGTGTGACAAGTCATGGCTTTTTTCCACACTCTTCATGTTTAACAATTTCATTACTAAATAATTTTATCATTACCACAGTGGGAAGGGAAAAAATATTCTTAAAGGTTAATGCCATTGTTGCTCATACTGTGCCTTAAAGTGTTATAGTTTTTTCCTAGGTTTTTAATTAAATCAATGCCTAACAATATAATTAGATTTAGTAATGTGTGTGCAACCATATTTATTTGGCCCTCTATGAAGCCAGTGACTGTCTACAACAACAGAGAGTGAGATATTAAATCCATAATGGCTTTGTTTTCCTTCTAATTCTGCATGCTCATCTGCTTTTCTCATGCTGGGTCTGGCTAGAGGTGAAGATCCAAAGACACATGGTCATAGTGAAAAGCCTGTGATGTATTTACAGGTGAAAAATACAATAATACAATAGAATAAACCAGGTTGAAAGAGACCTTCAAGATCATCACATCCAACCCATCAACCAATCCAACCCACCTAAACAACTAAACCATGGCACCAAGCACCCCATCAAGTCTCCTCTTGAACACCTCCAATGATGGTGACTCCACCAGCTCCCCAGGCAGCCCATTCCAATGGGCAATCACTCTCTCTGTATAGAACTTCTTCCTAACATCCAGCCTAAGCCTGCCCTGGCACAGCCTGAGACTGTGTCCTCTTGTTCTGGTGCTGGCTGCCTGGAAGAAGAGACCAACCTCTGCCTGTCTACAGCCTCCCTTCAGGTAGTTGTAGAGAGCAATAAGGTCACCCCTGAGTCTCTTCTTCTCCAGGCTAAGCAACCCCAGCTCCCTCAGCCTCTCTTCACAGGGCTGTGCTCCAAACCCCTCACCAGCTTTGTTGCCCTTCTCTGGACACCTTCCAGCATCTCAATATCTTTCCTAAACTGAGGGGCCCAGATGCTAAAGGAGAAAAAAGAAGTTAGTTACACTATCAGGACAGCAGGCACCAAGCAGTCCATATGTGTGGCAGTGCTGCCATGCCTCGTGGTAAAGAGCATAGGCCAGCCCAGAAAGCAAGGAACCTCAGAAGAAAACAAGGCATGGGCCCAGTGTACCCAGGCTGGACAGATGGGCAGAGTCCAAGGGCATGAGATTTAACACATCCAAGTGCCAGGTTCTACACATTGGCCACAACCCCATGCAGTGCTACAGGCTGGGGTCAGAGTGGCTGGAGAGCGTCCAGGCAGTGAGGGACCTGGGGTTACTGGTTGATAGTAGGCTGAACATGAACCAGCAGTGTGCCCAGGTGGCCAAGAAGGCCAATGGCATCCTGGCCTGCATTACGAATAGTGTGGCCAGCAGGAGCAGGGAGGTCATTATGTCCCTGTACTCAACACTGGTTAGGTCACCCCTTGAGTCCTGTGTCCAGTTCTGGGCCCCTCAGTTTAGGAAAGATGTTGACTTGCTGGAGCGTGTCCAGAGAAGGGCAACAAAGCTGGGGAGGGGTTTGGAGCACAAGTCGTGTGAGGAGAGGCTGAGGGAGCTGGGGTAGCTTAGCCTGGAGAAGAGGAGGCTCAGAAGAGACCTTCTTGCTGCCTACAACTATCTGAAGGGACATTGTAGCCAGGTAGTGGTTGGTCTCTTCACCCAGGCAACCAGCATCAGAACAAGAGGACACAGTCTCCAGCTGTACCAAGGGAAGTTTAGGCTGGATGTTACGAAGAACTTCCCAGAAAGAGAGACTGGCATTTGGAATGTGTTGCCCAGGGAGGTGGTGGAGTCACCATCATTGGAGGTGTTTGGGAAGAGACTGGATGGGGTGATTGGTGCCATGGTTTCATTGATTAGATAGTGTTGGATGATAGGTTAGACTCCATGATCTTGAAGGTTTTTTCCAAGCTGGCCTATTCTATTCTATTCTATTCTATTCTATGCTATGCTATGCTATGCTATGCTATGCTATTCTGTTCTGTTCTGTTCTACTCTATTCTAAGACAAGATTTGGTCTTGTGGTGATGCCTGCCTGGACGGGAGATGGTCTGCTTCACCACTTTGCAACCTTCAGTACTGCTGTGTTTCTTACAGGGTGCTTAGGATAAGTTAGCTGTGCTTTACCTGGGACTGGGCTCTGCTTTTGGGTTTTGTGGGTATCTTACGGGATTGTGCCTTGCTTTCGGGTTTTGAGCCTTGCAACTCTATGGTGCAGCCTCAGCGCCTTTTATATTAAATAAAGCTGTACCTATCGGCACCTGTGGTACGTGCAGTTCATTAATTCCTCATCAAAAAGAGCTCACTGGAACAACCACACCATCTGGAAAAGAATTAGGAGTATGTGTGATCTGAGAGTCATAATCCTGGAGGAGAGGTAGTAAACATTGGATGAGGATAAGAGTAAGTCTGTGTTTGCCTGGGATGGCACTTGCATTTCGATACTAATTTAGGGAGTAGTTTCAAGCAGATGTCTTCTTGCCTTCTGCATTTTCTACAATTTAAACTTTGTTACAGATTGAATTGTGTGTAAGATTTACAGAGTTGGATGCATCCATACATGTTTATGTGTATGTCTTGAATTGTGTATAAGATTTACAGAGCTGGATGCATCCATACATGTTTATGTGTATGTCTTGAATTGTGTATAAGATTTACAGAGCTGGATGCATCCATACATGTTCATGTGTGTATGTCTTTTATGACCCTGGACAGTCTTCATACTACGACAAAAAGCTCAGCAATGGCAATTACAGTATCACAGTATCACAGTATCACAGTATCACAGTATCACCAAGGTTGGAAGAGACCTCAAAGATCGAGTCCAACCTGTCACCACAGACCTCATGACTAGACCATGGCACCAAGTGCCACGTCCAGTCCCCTCTTGAACACCTGCAGGGATGGTGACTCCACCACCTCCATGGGCAGCACATTCCAATGACGAATGACTCTCTCAGTGAAGAACTTTCTCCTCACCTTGAGCCTAAACTTCCCCTGGTGCAGTTTGAGACTGTGTCCCCTTGTTCTGGTGCTGGTTGCTAGAGAGAAGAGACCAACTCCTTCCTGGCTACAACCTCCTTTCAGGTTGTTGTAGCGAGTAAGAAGGTCACCCCTGAGCCTCCTCTTCTCCAGGCTAAACAACCCCAGCTCCCTCAGCCTCTCCTCAGAGGGCTCATGCTCAAGGCCTCTCACCAGCCTTGTTGCCCTTCTCTGGACACGTTCAAGTGTCTTGATGTCCTTCCTAAACTGAGGGGCCCAGAACTGGACACAGGACTCAAGGTGTGGCCTAACCAATGCAGAGTCCAGGGCCACAATGACTTCCCTGCTCCTGCTGGCCACACTATTCCTAATGCAGGCCAGGATACCATCGGCCTTCTTGGCCACGTGGGCACACTGCTGGCTCATGTTTAGGCAGCTTTCAACCAGCACCCCCAGGTCCCTTTCTGTTTGGCAGCTCTCCAGCCACTCCAACCCCAGCCTGTAGCTTTGCATGGGGTTGTTGTGGCCAGAGTGCAACACCCAGCACTTGGACTTGTTGAAATTCTATCTCTCTTGCTCTCTCTCTTGTCCCTCTTTCATGTGTCACAGCAAGCCCAACATCTTGAGGAACAAATTAAAGAAAAATAATATAAGGAGACATCTCTCTTCCTTTTTGTTCTGATAAAGCTTCTCATCAGTAAGTTTATGCACAAATAAGAGAAAAGTTGACTAACTGGCTTGTTGGGATGAAAAAAAGGTTTCATGCAAAAATTGCCAACCTTGTTTGTCATTGTTAGGTAGAGGATGGAATCAACCTCAATAATAAATGTCTTCTATGACTTTAGACTGTAATTAAAAAGCAAATGAACAAAAAACCTTGCAAACCAAACTGCAGAGGACAGCTTGCTCACCATTTCATTTCCAGAAGATTTTCATTTTTCTGATTCCTGCTGAGAGAGAGATGAGGAATCGTGAAGGACTAACTAGTTTGAATACCTCTTTCAGCTGACTGAGCTGCAAAAGGACTAAGAATATAGATCATGTGAAAAACCTGAAATAATTTTGTTATTAGCTTGATCCTTGTGGAGGTATTCCAGAGAGTCTTTCAGCTTTTCATGATCGGCAGAGAGAGGAAAGGAGGAACTTCAGGCTGAACAACAATGAGCAGATGCCCTCCCTCTGGTATTTCATTTAATTAATTGATGTTTGTTGAATTAAAGCAAATTAACCTGGCTCATCTCTTTATCAATCATGCCTCTGCTTCCATTATTCAGCTGGAAAAATGGCATCATGTGTTTTATGGCAGACAGCAGGAACAATTAAAACAAACCTGTGCTGTATTGCCCGCAGCCAGCTTTGCAAGGGAAGACGAGAAAGAGATTTTGTGGTGTAGGACAAAGCAGGCAGGCTTTTTACTTTAGCTGGTTTTGACCACTGAATTATCTTGAATTCTTTTTCATAAAGGGATGTAAAGGAACTGAGAAATCCTAGAGTCAACAGACTTGCTTAGGGTCACACTGAGCTAAATCTGATTTCGGTACTCTTTGGTCTCAACCCACTGTTTGATGGCTCCAATGACAGGAAGCTATCAATGGATCATGTACTATGAGATCAGCTGCAGTATTCATCTGCAAACATCAAAGAAGTGATTGATCATGTATATCATAAACAAATGTAACAGAAGTCTATATTACTGATCAGGGGAGCTACCCTTATTTTCCAGCAGCAGTACCTGCTATAGTTTATGATCAAATTGATATGCCATAAATATGATAAAATATGGATATGATCTATTAAATATCAAATATTATTTTTTCTGAGCTAATTTCATCCAGGTTCATTTCTCTGGTCAATGACAGGTTGATTACACACAATGGGATGCAAATAAACAGTGGAATAACAGTCTAGGAAAATCAGAAACTTGGAGTACAGAAAAACAAACTGGAAAACTCTTATACAGGCAAAACCAAATGACAATGCTGCCTCAGGTGGTGAGATGGAATAGAATAGAATAGAATAGAATAGAATAGAATAGAATAGAATAGAATAGAATAGAATAGAATAGAATAGAATAGAATAGAACAGAACAATAGAGTGGAATGGAATGGAATGAATAGAGTAGTGTAGAATAGAATAGAATGGAATGGAATGGAAATGGAATGGAATGGAATGGATGGAATAGAATAGAATAGAATAGAATAGAATAGAATAGATAGAATAGATAGAATAGAATAGAATAGGAGTAGTGTAGTGTAATAGAATAGAATAGAATAGAATAATGGAATGGAATGGAATGAATGATGAATGGAATAGAATAGAATAGAATAGAATAGAATAGAATAGAATAGAATAGAATAGAATAGAATAGAATAGAATAGAATTAGCCATGTATGTTGTGACTGACTGAGTCCCTGCCCCTGTGATTTTGTTTGTGTCTGTGGGTTTTGCTGTTTCAAGGAAGAGTTTTACAGTCTTAATTTCTCCAGGGTACTAATGTCTTAAGAGTAAAGTCAAGGAGTGCTACCTGGAACTGCTAATAGTAGTGGGCCAGTCCAGTTTATAGATCTGAAGGAGAGATGGGAAGAGGAACACACCACTTTTTTTGCTTACATTCAAAGCAATTGTAACTGTCATGTGACAAAACATTCCATATTTGGGGATTTAAGACACATTTTAGTAGCAGAGAAATGCTCTAGAAATTTCTGTGTATGATTGTTATCATTGACTCCCAATAATCCTGCAATGCACTCAAAAATAGTGCAGGAATATTGCTACCTACAGAGTAAACACTGTCTTAATACTGCAACAACCACATCCTCCTGCTGAAATACTTCCCTCTATTCATGACCTATCCCCAAACACTTGCTTTGCAGTGGCACATGATGTACATGGATATCTGTGCCTATCCAAATTGTTCCTTTTAGCAAACCTTGCACTTCTTCACAGCAGGAAGCATGTGTTTTGAATGGGGTTGGTTGATTGGGCTTTTTGTCAGTGGTTTTTGGTTTTGGTTGTGTTTCAACCCTTCCATTTTGGGTCATTAAGATAATTCTGGATTAGTTTACTGTGTCCAGTTCTGGACCCCGCAGTTTAGGAAAGATGTTGAGTTGCTGGAAGGTGTCCAGAGAAGGGCAACAAAGATGGGGAGGGGTTTGGAGCACAGCCCTGTGAGGAGGGGCTGAGAGAGCTGGGGTTGCTTAGCCTGGAGAGGAGGAGGCTCAGGGCAGACCTTATTGCTGTCTACAACTACCTGAAGGGAGGTTGTGGACAGGTGGGTGCTGGTCTCTTCTCCCAGGTGAGCAGCACCAGAACAAGGGGACACAGTCTCAAGCTGTACCAGGGGAAGTTTAGGCTGGATGTTAGGAAGAAGTTCTTCATAGGAAGAAGCAGCCCTTGGAATGTGCTGCCCAGGGAGGTGGTGGAGTCACCATCATTGGAGGTGTTCAGGGGGAGACTTGATGGGGTGCTTGGTGCCATGGTTTAGTTGATTAGATGGTGTTGGGTGATATGTTGGACTTGATGATCTTGAAGGTCTTTTCCAAGCTGGTCAATTCAATTCAATTCAATTCAATTCAATTCAATTCAATTCAATTCAACTCAATTCAATTCAATTCAATTCAATTCAATTCAATTCAATTCAATTCAACTCTATTCTATTCTATTCTATTCTATTCTATTCTATTCTATTCTATTCTATTCTATTCTATTCTATTCTATTCTACTGCTTTGCATGATGATGTTTTTCACTCTGACTGGATATCTCAAACTTTTTGAGAAAGAGAATACTAAGAAAGCAATAAAAAAGAGCAAATAACTTCAGTCTGCAGCTGCAATTTTAGATGATTTAAGATTTCTTATCATCATATCACCGGTATTCAATGCTTTCATTCTTATGCTAATTCTCATGTGAAAAGATGAAATGGAGAGGGGCTTTATGTCTATGATTTTTTTAAGTTTGCCATTACTACAATATGTGTTTAGGTGCAGACAATGCCTTGTGCTATTTCCATGAAGCATTCATTGTATATAGATTAAAACCATAAATCAATTACTACCTTTTGCAAGGATTCACTCCTAGCATACCAAATATATCAGATAAAGTAAAGATTACCTTCTAGGTTTCCTGTGAAAAATTGTTGAGGAACTTAAGCTATTACCATAATTTTCTTCCATTTCTCATATTAGTTAGAGAAGTTTTATGCTGAAATGAGTGTTTTGAAACTTTTGTGGCTTGTTTTCCTTCTTTCTTTTAAAGAATTTATAAGGGCAAAAATTTTATACCCAAATGGCACAGGTTTCATGGATGATTAATACCCTGTAATTTAGCAAGCATATTAAATACATTGAGCACTTTCACAGGGAACAATTTGACTTTGTATTTCCTTCCTCCTTTGGATAAAGGAGAACTGAAAATGAAAAGTCAAGAGCAAGTTTGGCTGGAGAAAGGCATAATGTACATATTTTTACTTTTTTCTAATTGAGTGAAAACCAAGATGTGTAGCTGATTATCAGTCTCTTACACACCAAAGTACAGACCTTGAGAGAGAGAGCATCGACAATGAGCTGGGTTGCTGCCAGCAATTGTTATTGAGCTTACAGAGAAATGTAAGAGAATCTACAGAGAGGAAACGATCTGAGACCACAAAGACAAAGAGCTGTCAGGACCCAGGCCATGAATGCAGTACAAAGGAAGGTTTCTCAGTATATTGAGAAACTTGAATGTGTCCAGAGAAGGGCAATGAGGCTGGTGAGAGGTCTCAAGCACAATCCGTATGAGGAGAGGCTGAGGGAGCTGGGGTTGCTTAGCCTGGAGAAGAGGATGCTCAGGGAAGACCTTATTGCTACAACTACCTAATAAGAGGTTGTAAACAGGTAAGGGTTGGTCATTTCTCCCAGGCATCCATCACCAGAACAAGAGGACACAGTCTCAAGCTGTGGCTTGAGAAGTTTAGGCTTGAGGTGAGGAGAAAGTTCCTCACAGAGAGAGTGATTTGCAATTGGATGTGCTGCCCAGGGAGGTGGTGGAGTCCCTGCCCCTGGAGGTGTTCAAAAAAGGATTGGATCTGGCACCTGAAGCCATGGTTTAGTAGTCATGAGGTGTTGCATAATAGGTTGGACTTGATGATCTCTGAGGTCTTTTCCAGCCTTATTTATTCTATGATTCTATGTCCTTCACTCAGGAATCTTAGGCTAGACATTGCTCAGGAGTCTGTTGCACAGTGCCAGCTGACTCTATCTGTTCACCTGGGCTCTTGTGGCAGGGTTTTCCAGAGCTGCCACGGCAATATTTTCCTATATTTTTAATGCTGTTGCTCCTACATGGTTTTCCTCATGGTCTTGCAGCCAGAAGCCCAGGTACTGACACTTTGGCCTCTTCTCATGGGAGTCAAAACCAGCACAGTTGTTTGGAACACAAGTCCTATGAGGAGAGGCTGAGGGAGCTGGGGTTGCTTAGCCTGGAGAGGAGGAGACTCAGGACAGACCTTATTGCTCTCTACAACTACCTGAAGGGAGGTTGTAGCCAGGCAGAGGTTGGTCTCTTCTCCCAGGCAGCCAGCACATGAACAAGAGGACACAGTCTCAGGCTGTGCCCGGGGAGGTTTAGGCTGGATGTTAGGAAGAAGTTCTATACAGAGAAAGTGATTGCCCATTGGAATGTGCTGCCCATGGAGGTGGTGGAGTCACCATCATTGGAGGTGTTCAGGAGGAGACTTGATGGGGTGCTTGGTGCCATGGTTTAGTTTGTTTAGGTGGTGTTGGTTGGTTGATGGGTTGGATGCAATGATCTTGAAGGTCTCTTTCAACCTGGTGTATTGTATTGTATTGTATTGTATTGCATTCTATTCTATTCTATTCTATTCTATTCTATTCTATTCTATTCTATTCTATTCTATCCTATCCTATCCTATTCTATTCTATTCTATTCTATTCTATTGTATTCCTATTGTATTCCTATTCTATTCTATTCTATTCTATTCTATTCTATTCTATTCTATTCTATTCTATTCTATTCCCATCTTACCTCTTTCCTAACCCTTGCTTTGTGGCTTTTAGTGAGTGTTAAGGAACAATCAGTGAGACAGGCTAACTGCACGAATCTTCTAGCTTAATTTGTTGAGATTTTTTGTTCATCCCCTACTAGTAAAGCTTCTGAGCGTGAGGAATGTTGTGCTTCATTTGGCTGTTAAGACATACCCATGTTTCAGCCATATGAGTCTCTTCACAGCTTTCATAAAACACACAAAGTGTTTCAAGTGTTTCTTTGCAAATTTCCTGAGAGAATGTGATGATACATCTCTCTTCAGGAAGATGGAAATCAAATGAACATGTAAAAGCATTTGGTGAAAGGAACCTTTTGTGGCTGCATCTTGCTGTTCTAAAAATATTTCATACAGGCAAAAAAGAATAAAAATTATGCAAACCCACAAACCTACCCTGAGGATATTTGAAATGTAGACTGCATACAAAGTGATTTCACAGATTTCAGCAATTGAGGTGAGATGAACGGTGCACAGCACAACGAAATTATTAGATACCTCTTAAAAGAGGGAAGTGAACGCCGTTGGTGGACAGAATGTCAGCGTGCGGCAGCTGAGGTGTTGAATAGATTATCCCATCTTCCAACCTGACAGGACTGTGAGATGGTTCTGTGCATGGAGGTGTGTTATCTTAACTCTGCTTGGTGATGATGGGCTTTCAACATCCACCACTAGAAAATCACTGCACTTTTCCACTGGCAAAGTACAGAAAGTCTCCTCTCATTAATATCACCTTCAGAAACCTACTTCGTTTTTCTTACTGGCAATTATATCTCTGTCTCCCTTACACTTTCTCATGCACATGCTGCTCTTGTTTCTTTCACATGCTGTTCTCCTTTCTTTCAATCAAGTATTACCTGTTAAAAATTCTGCTTTGGTTACTTGCTTTTGAATATTGACTTGATGATAGGTTATGGTCCCATTGAAGCCAGTGTTAAAGTTTGATCTGACTCCAAAGTGGAACTGAGCCTTCTAAATGAGTTATGATCAGACTGATTTAAAGACCAGTTTTCAGCAGTCTGGGGTGCCTAGCTGAACCATATTTTCATGAAAAGCACAGTGCTGTACTTTCCTGATGTCTTAATATTACATGTAGCACCTGCATCTTAATAGTAAGTGTTACATTCCAAATGTGTGGATCCTGTGCATTTTGCAAGATATCACCAGACCTGAACCACATGAATTGGATTTGATTTATTCTTCAAGAGTATCTGCAAACTGCAAGTGTTTTATAAGAAAGCCTGGCTGCTGACCATATAGATATATAAACCTGGCTTTGTGTTTCTTGGTGATTTGAAAACCATGGTATCATAGAATGCATTAAATTGTAAAGGACCTCTAAAGGTCTTCTAGTCCAACCCTTCTGCAATGAGCTGGAACATCTTCAACTAGATCAGGTTGCTCAGAGCCCTGTTCAAGCTGACCTTGAATGCTACCAGGAATGGGGCTTTTAGTTCTCCTGAGAGACTTCAACTTCCCAGATGTCTGCTGAAAATACAATACAGAAGGGAAAGAACAGTCCTAGAGGTTCCTGGTGTGTGTGGAGGATAACTTCCTGACACAACTGGTGAGGGAGCCAACCAGGGAAACTGCCCTCCTAGACCTGCTTCTTGTGAACAGGAAAGAACTTGTGGGGGAAGTAAAGGTTGGAGAGTGTCTAGGGCTCAGTGATCATGAGATAATTGCGTTCTCTACCCTTGGGGAAACAAGGAGAGGGGTTGGTAAAACTGCCACCTTGAACTTACATAGGGCAAACTTTGGCCTGTTCAGGAGACTAATTGACAAAGACCCTTGGGAGGCTACCCTAAAGGATATAGGAGTCCAGGAAGGCTAGATGTGCTTCAAGAGGGAAGTCTTAAAGGCACAGGTGCAGGCTGTGTGCTGAAAAATGAGTCAGCAGGGAAGGCATCCAGCCTAGCTGAATAGGGACTTTTGGCTGGACCTCAAGAGTAAAAGGAGTGTCTATGGCATTTGGAAGGGGGGACAGGTGCTCTCATCAGGACTATAAAGATGTAGTGAAGCTATCTAGGGAGAAAATTAGCAGAGCCAAAGCACAGCTAGAGCTCAACCTAGCTACAGCCATTAAGGACAATAAAAATGTTTCTATAAATTCATTAACAACAAAAGGAGGACTAGGGAAAATCTCCATCCTTTGTTGGATGCAGAGCAAAACATAGTGACTAAGGATGAGGAGAAGGCTCAGGTCCTCAATGCCTACTTTGCCTCAGTCTTTAGTACAGGGTCCAGAAGTTACCTGGACACCCAGCCTCATGAACTAGGAGTCAGGGAGGGGAATCAGAATGAGGTCATCACAATAAATGAGGAAGTGGCCACACACAAGTCTATGGGGCTGGATAGGCTACACCCAAGGGTGCTGAAGGAGTTGGCAGATGTGCTCACCAAGCCACTTTCTGTTATTTACCTGAAGTCCTGGCTAGCTGGGGAGGTCCCAGTGGACTGGAGGGTAGCAAATGTAACACCTATCTACAAGAAAGGAAGAAAGGAGGATCAAGGAAACTATAGACCTGTCAGTCTGACCTCGGTACCAGGGAAAGTCTTGGAGCAGATCAAGCACCATTACATGACATATAGAGAACAACTGGCTCTGGTGAGGACACACCTTGAGTGTTGTGTTCAGTTTTGGGCACCTCAATACAAGAGAGATGTGGAGGCACTGGAACAAGTGCAGAGAAGGGCAACAAAGCTGGTGAAGAGCCTGGAGAATACGTCTCATGAGGAGCTACTGAAGGAGCTGGGGCTGTTTAGTTTGGAAAAGAGGAGGCTGAGGGGAGACCTCATCACTCTCTACAGCTACCTGAAAGGATGTTGTGAAGAGCCTGCTACTGGTCTCTTCTCACAGGTGATTAGTGATACAAGTGGGAACAGCCTCAAGCTGTGACTGGGTGGGTTTACACTGGACATTATGAAAAATTTTCTCATGGAAAGAGTGGTCAGGCATTGGAATGTGCTGCCCAGAGAGGTGGTTGAGTCACCAACCCTGGATGTGTTTAAAGGTTGCTTGAATTGGTGCTTGGGGGTGTGGTGTAGGGGTGAGCCTTGTGAAGTAGGATTATCGGTTGGACTCAGCGATCCCAAGGATCTTTTCCAACCCGAATATTTCCGTGATTCTGTGATCACCACTCTGAGAGACATATTCTCATGTTTGCCACCCTCCTGCAAATAACTTCTTTATATTCAATCTAAACCAACCTACTTTTAGTTTTAAGCTATTATGCCTTGCCCTGTCACAACAGGCCTTGCTAAAGAGATTGTCCCCATCTTTCTTATAGGCCCCCTTCAAGCACAGAAAGGCCACAATATGGTGCCCTGCCACTGTCTCATTTATAGGCCAGGCAACCCCAATTCTCTCAGTCTGCCATTGTAGGAGAGGTGCTCCAGCCCCTGAATCATTTTTGTGGCCATCCTCTGGACCTGCTCCAACGGGCTGATGTCCTTCTTGTGCTGAGGACTCCAAAGTTGTAGGCAGTACTGCAGTTGAGGTCTCACCAGAGAAGAATATAGTGGCAGAATCAACTCCCACAACCTCCTGGACACAATTCTTTTGATGCAACCCAGGATGCAGCTGGCCTTCTGGTCTGCTAGCACACATTGTTGTCTCATGTGCCACTTCTCATCCATCAGTACTCCCAATTCCTTCTCCTTCTCCTCCTCATAAAGTTCAAACAAGCCCACCAGTACGGCTTGTCCAAGTCCTTCTCTATAATACTCTATCCCTCTGGCATGTCAATTCATCACTCAGCTCAGTGTCATTGGCAAAATTGCTGAGAGTGCACTTAATCTTGTTGTCTATGCCATTGATGAAGAAGTTAGATAGCACTGGTAACAGTCCCCTGAGAGACACTGTCACCAGTTTTCATTTGGGCATCTAACTATTGATCACTACGCTCTGGATGCAATGATCCAAACAATTTATTATCCACCAAACAGACCACCCATCAAATCCATATTGCTATGTTGTAATATAGATTTTTTATCCTTCCCAAGCAGCACTTCCAGGACAAGATCAGTGCTGGACCCCATCTTGTTCAATATATTTATTGATGATCTGGATGAGGGCATTGAGTCCACCATCAGTAAATTTGCAGATGACACCAAGCTGGGGGCAGGAGTTGATCTGTTAGAGGGTTGGAGAGCTCTGCAGAGGGACCTTGACAGGCTGGACAGATGGGCAGAGTCCAAGGGCATGAGTTTGAACACATCCAAGTGCCACTACAACTCCATGCAGTGCTACAGGCTGGGGTCAAAGTGGCTAGAGAGCAGCCAGGCAGAAAGGGACCTGGGGGTGCTGGTCGATAGTAGGCTGAACATGAGCCTGCAGTGTGCCCAGGTGGCCGAGAAGGCCAATGGCATCCTGGCCTGTATCAGGAATAGTGTGGCCAGCAGGAGCAGAGAGGTCATTCTGCCCCTGTACTCAGCACTGGTTAGGCCACACCTTGAGTCCTGTGTCCAGTTCTGGGGCCCTCAGTTTACAAAAGATGTTGAGTTGCTGGAAGGTGTCCAGAGAAGGGCAGCAAAGCTGGGGAGGGGTTTGGAGCACAAGCCCTATGAAGAGAGGCTGAGGGAGCTGGGATTGCTTAGCCTGGAGAAGAGGAGGCTCAGAGGAGACCTTCTTGCTGTCTACAACTACCTGAAGGGAGATTGTAGCCAGGAAGGGGCTGGTCTCTTCTCCCAGGCAACCAGCACCAGAACAGGAGGAAACAGTCTCAAGCTGGGCCAGGGGAGGTTTAGGTTGGATGTTAGGAAGAAATTCTTCACAGAAAGAGTGATTTGCCATTGGAATGTGCTGCCCAGGGAGGTGGTGGAGTCTTCATCACTGGAGGTGCTTAGGAGGAGACTTGATGGGGTGCCTGATGCCTTGATTTAAATGAATACATGGTGTTGGATGACGGGTTGGACACGAAGATCTCGAAGGTCTCTTCCAACCTGGTCTATTCTATTCTATTCTATTCTATTCTATTCTATTCTATTCTATTCTATTCTATTCTATGACGTAAGCAGGCGAAGACATTTATTACGTTATACAGCAAAGGTGTATTACCTATCAGAAAGCACAGGTGTCACATCTTAATTGGCTATTTTCTACTGGCATGCATGTAATTAAGGCATACATTAGGTCAAAATAGCAAAACAATATTTTAACACATCCAACCAAATTTAGAGAGAAGAATGCTCAGAGGGACCATGCCAAAGGCTTTACAGAAGTGGCTGAGAGAAAAAAGATATCAGAAAGCTTAGCCATTAAGCTGTCAGCGTGAGGGTATTGTTAGGGTGTAAAAAGACACATTTCCAGCATTGGTGGCATATAAAGTATGGTGTAGAAAATTACCAGAACTTTATTCTTTGATAGCTTATTTAAGATCTAGGCTGATTATTAATTGGTGAATATTTTTTTTCACTTGGCTTTTCTTTCTTTGCCATGCCCCTCTGTGTATTCAAGTCCAAAGGAAAGCAAAAGAAAGTGGCCCTCAGGGAACTACCTGTCTTTTTTTTTAATGTTCAATGTGTCTCTTTAGTTGTCATTGAGATAACAGCTCTTATCAAAAGAGGAGGTTTTAAAATCCTTAATGTTGTTGGAGAATAAGTTTCTGCTAACCATTGATTATTTCTCATAGAGATCTGTACAGAAGCAGGCACCTGCCAGGGTACTTTTAGAATGAACGTCCACAGGTATCAGATTTAGTACTGAAGGAATTGAAGCAGAGTGCAACAAGACAATGAACTTACAGAGAAAATAGGAGGAGGTTATCACTGCTTTTACATCTATATCCTCTTCTCAATCAGAAGTGCATAGCAGGCTCATACTGCATTACTAAACAATTTTGATTAGAGTTACATGTGTGAATAACTTTGGGTGTTATCCGTTGAAGATAAGCTTGGTGGACAAGCAACCAAATTCCTGGACCACCAAATCTTGTCTCCAGTTATTAATGATAGCTTCATTATCTACCCTATCCATAACACAATTGAACTATACTCAAAATTGTTATTTCTATTATTCTTATGGAAATCCTATTTTAGAATATCATTGGAAATCTTCTAACTTCTGGCTTAGCCAATTTCCATCCATTTTTGTGTTCTTTCATTAAAGCCCATTGGAATGGGCTACCAGGGAGGTGGTGGAGTCGCCATCATTGGGGGTGTTTAGGAGGAGACTTGATGGGGTGCTTGGTGCCATGGCTTAATTGATTAGATTGTGTTGGATGATGGGTTGGATTCGATGATCTTGAAAGTCTGTTCCAACCTGGTCTGGTCTGGTCTGGTCCGGTCCGGTCCAGTCCATTCCATTCCATTCCATTCTATTCATTCCATTCCATTCCATTCTATTCTATTCCACTTATTCTATTCCATTCCACTCTACTCTCTTACTCTACCTACCCTACCCTACCCTACCCTACCCTACCCTACCCTATCCTATCCTATCCTATCCTATCCTATCCTATCCTATCCTATCCTATCCTAACCTATCCTATCCTATCCCAATCCTATCCTAATCCTATCCTATTTCCCCTGTGACACAGAGCAGTTGCTGGAATACTCTGGCTGAATGTTTTTGATATTTAAACAAAAAACAAGATAGTCTAAACTAATTTCATTGGTAGATTGGTAGAATGCAACTTTAAGTTCTGTCAGATCAGTCTGTGTTCAGTCTGGGTTCAGTCTGTTCTCTCTGTTCCTGTGGGTTTGTCGACTTCTCTCTCTCTGAAGCAACAGCTTTGCCGGACAGGAGTGACCTTGAATTAACAAGCTAACCAGATAATAAACTAATTCTTGCATACGCTTTGAGCTAACAGAATTTTTCTCCTTAATTGCCTTTCTCGCTCTCTCTAACCCTTTTAGGGGAAAAAAGGTAGGGAGGGAGAGAGGGGGTTCAGGGAACCCTCCTGGCTGGCTGGAGGGAAAAAGCTTTTCTGCATTACATTCATTGCTGTATATTTCTGTATATATATTGTAAATATTGTATATTTGTGTACATATTCATTGCATTCCATTGATGCATGTAAATACAGCTTATTTTGTTTGCTTTCTCCGACTGAGTTAGCTGTGGTTTCTTTGTGTGTGGGGGAGAACTTTCCACCCTACCACACCCTCTATAAAAATGGACAGCAGAGGCTGTCCTGCCCCCTTTTCCCTCTCTCCTGCTATCTCTTGTTTGATATTCAGGGGAGCTGAGGCTTTTGGCCTTGATTTTACTGCATCCTTTGAGCCTGGGTAGAGAAGTATGGGGATGG
Source organism: Colaptes auratus (assembly GCA_015227895.2). Classification (NCBI taxonomy): domain Eukaryota; kingdom Metazoa; phylum Chordata; class Aves; order Piciformes; family Picidae; genus Colaptes; species Colaptes auratus. The sequence continues at coordinate 6,760,522 of CM037640.1, forward strand.
GCATGGAGGCCTTGTTGTGGGGGGAGGTTTTAGACAATGTTGTTGTAGTAAGGTTTGGTAAGCCCAGGATGGAGAACTGGGCCGAGGCTGAATGTGGATTTGTGTATTTTGTATGTATTTTGTACTGTTGTATATAGTCATGAATAGTGCTTCCATTTACATTTCAAATTCTTTCCAATCCTGTGTGGAGCATTTTTCTTTATTCCTTTAGGGAGGGGTCAAAGAGCTTCTGTCCACTCTAAACCACAGCAATTTTGATCCTCAACTTCTGTTAAAGATTGGGAATCCGCTTTTAGGAGCTCCCAAAACTTTGTTTATGAAAATAGTGAGTCAGTCACCCTCCTTGGATGCAATATGCTTATTCAAAAGTCTGTCACTGTTTTTATTAGCCATAATTTTTCCAGCTCCTGCATAATTCAGCAATATTTGATTGGATGACCTCCAGCAGCCAAGGTAGCTCTGATGCACCTGTTATAAGAGTGCTCCACCGTATGAATCAAAAGATGCTTTGATTTAATTCATGTGTTCCTGTTCTATTATTTAATACTGTCTCCCTTTTAGTACCATGACACAATTAACCTTTCATCTCCAAAATGTAAGGAGAAGGCTATGGCTTCCAGCTAAGTGCATAAGCATACTTTGCCCATGTATTTTTTAATGTAGATACACAAAAATACACTATGAGCTAAGTCACGAAATGTTAAAGTGAATTTTAATGAATATGAGGAATAAGTTGAGGTGTTGTGGCTCGATGGGATCACAGTGGGCACCTTCAGGCATTTAATAAGTTCACAAACAGTTCTAGAACCAAGTGGAAAAGTCCTGGGTAATGGATTTAAGTAGAAGGCTTAAAACAAGTGCTTAATTTAGGGGAAAAAAAAAAAGTAAAACAGTTGTGAGTAAATTAAACATTGATCATGAAAAGACACTAATTAAGCTGTACTGATGATATAAACCCTAATTTTCATGCAATTTATTCACAATTACTCCTAAACAAATATTTAATTAAATTCCCTTTAATACCTTAAAAACAACCTTCCCTTCTCTCTCTCTCTCTCTCTCTCTTTAATTTCTAGTTGTTAGGTAAGAACATGTGAGCTCTTAATCGGCACAGAGTAAGAATGACAGGTATTAAGGGAATTCAGTGCACTTGTTATTTTAGTTCTGAAATATCCACAGAGAGATGCTATGCAAGTGGATGACTTGAGGAGTGTGTAGTGTTTTTACATACTAATTGTTTTAATTAATTGGGTTAATTAGCAGATATTTTCAAAGATCTTTTAAGAGAAGGTTTGCAGTGTAAACAAGTTGATATTATTAGTGACTGCTGTAGGTGCTTCAATGCAGAAGCTGGGCTGGCAAAGCCTTCAGCAGGAGTGCTACTGGTTCAAGATGAACCTAGATAGAAAATAAAGTTGCTTACTTCAAGTCTCATTTCTAAATTAAAACAAATGCCAATTGCTCATTGGATGTGTGTGTGAAATCCGGTGCCTGACTGATATGAGGATGTCACAGCTCCATACCCCACAGCTGTATGTAATTTCCCAGTAGGCACTCATACAAAACTACTCATACTCCATGTGTATATGGACAATTGGACACACAGACCACACAGACAACAAACTCATCGCTAACATGAACACAAACAGCCTCATCCTGTTACCCTGTCTGGCTGATCAGAAGTCAATGAGTGGGAAATAAATATGTGTGTGTATATATACATCTGAATATAGGTATAATGTGTGTCTCTCCAACATCTGGCCTTAGACCTGCCCCCTGGATCTCATTCTCCCTAGTTCGTGGCACCTGGACATACAAATCCCAGAGATGCAGAGCCCTACTCCACCTGCTGGTAAAGACACACAGAAACATACATGCAGAAGCTCACATTTGCACACAAAGAGATGACTGGCAGCTGGCCAGGACTTCCATTGTCTGTCTGTTAGCCATAACCTCCCATGGTCTCACCCTGACAGACAAAAGCACCCCTGACTCTCAGGCCACTTCACTGATATTTACTGGTGGTAACCCTCTCACGCAGTAGCACTCTCTTCAGTTTCTGGTACCACTGACATGTGGGCCTCTGACACTCAACCCTACTCCTGTTTGTTGGCACTTAGACCCACAGAAATGCACATAGAATAGAAAAATGGGAAGGAAATCTAGTGAGAAAAAGCAGGCTATGCTGATCAGACACTATCCCCACTCATAGAAATGCACACACCAGCAATTTGTATACAGGCAACCAATCTGCTCATATCTCCTTTTTCTTCTGTTTTCCCAGGCTTGTTCCTAAATCAAATAAATCCATCCCTTTGGCCACAGTTCATTCTTTGCCTAAACATCCCATAATAAGTCTTGTGCAATCCCAAAAGGCTGTTCCTCCACGTCCTTGGGTTGGAGGCGATGATCTTGAAGGTCTCTTCCAACCTGGTGTATTGTATTGTATTGTATTGTATTGTATTGAAATAATAATATCCTGTAATGTGTCCCATACACTCTCTCTATCTGGAAGGTGCTCCAGAGAGATGGGAAAGTCCCCATCAGCTCACCTTGGTGGGTGCCACCTTTGGAGCAGAAGGCAGAGCACGTCCTGGAACCACCCTGACAAGCGTGTGAACAGGATGCCCCTTCCTCTGACTGTGCAACTCGGGTTCCCTCTCCAAGCCTGCAAGGCACCAATGTTGCTGTGTTTTATTACAAGCATTTTTAATGAAGAGTGCTGGAGAGCATCTTTAACTGAGAGGTTTGTGAAAACTCCAGATGAGCCTGACAACTTTTTCTCTGAGCTGACAGGAACTTTCTGAAGGTCATCCAAATTATTAATCCATATACAACGTACCTGAACTCAGCTGGGTATTTCTCCTTCTGCATCCAAGTGATTTTTCTTTCATGTTTTTTTATGCGTCAGTATTACAATACAACACAATAAACCAGGCTGGAAGAGATCATCGTGTCCAACCTATCAACCACCCAACCCACCTAAACAACTAAACCATGGCACCAAGGACCCCATCAAGCCTCCTCCTGAATACCTCCAATGATGGTGACTCCACCACCTCCCTGGGCAGCCCATTCCAATGGGCAATCACTCTCTATATATAGAACTTCTTCCTAACCTCCAGCCTAAACCTCCCCTGGTGCAGCCTGAGACTGTGTCCTCTTGTTCTGGTGCTGGCTGCCTGGGAGAAGAGACCAATCTCCACCTGTCCACAACCTCCCTTCAGCAAGAAGGTCACCCCTGAGTCTCCTCCTCTCCAGGCTAAGCAACCCCAGCTCCCTCAGCCTCTCTTCATAGGGCTTGTGTTCCAAACCCCTCACCAACTTCGTCGCCCTTGTTATTAATGCATAAAGGATCTAAATTATGCCCTTGGATTAGAAAACTTTTTCACTTCTGAAGGGAGCAGATTATTTGGATTTCTCAGAAGTACCTAGCACATACTCATGCCTCAGCTCAGTGGTTGAAGTCTCAGATCACTTACTACCAAACCTGCTGTCCTCTGGAAGATTTGCAACCTGTGACAGACAGCTGGAGAGTCAGAGACAATATGTACCAATTGGTCACTAAGTTGTTATACTTAATAAATGACTTTCAGGAGAAGACTGAAAATTAGGCATCATAGTGGAGGCACTCAGGTTCTCCTTTAGGAACAAAGGTGTGCCCAGAGTGTAGTGGGGCCCACTGCACAGAGGTGAATTGTGGCCTTAGAGAATGACCATGCAACAAAACTATTCAGAGAGAATAAAAATGTTATATTTTACTTTTAATAGAAACAAATTTTCTCTTTCAGTACTACTGGAAAAGTAATTCCCAGATAGAAAGCATTTTAATGCATATGTAAAAACATGTATGGAGAAATAGAGAGGGAGATACATATATTTTTTTTTTCCAAGAGCAAGAGAATAAGCTTTGATCTGTAACTGTTATTTTGAGAAAAGGAAAGAAATGGAAAGGAGGAAAAATCTTCCCACGTGGGACGAAGCTTTGTTTACATATAGCATAGCAAATCAGAAAGGGCAGAAGCAGCAATAGACCCTAGGAATCTGCTCTTCCCAGAAGGGGAATTCAAACAGGTGCTGTATGATCTTGGAAGCTAAGATTAATTTTTTCCCTCCAAGGCACTGTTTTGCATTGTTAATACATTTATTCCTATGCAGACCAAAGCTTTGCCTATTTACCCCTGAAGCAATAATTATATAGGATGGTCCTATAGCTGTAATATTCCACCTGTCCTGAAGAAGCTCAATAGAGGCCTTGGAGGGAAGTTAATATTATTCAAATGAATTAATCCAGCAATGCAGCAAATACCCTACAGAAAGAAATTTTAATAGAATTTTTTGTAGATTTCAGTCTCCTGTAGATAGCTTTGAAAATCTCCATCCTAACATCTCTAGTGCTGGTCAGAGAACAGTCCTTGTAGCACACATGTTCCTGGGATAGCAGGAGGCTTGCACAAGGCGATGATAAAGTTGGGTGGGGTTTCTTTGGTATCACAGTAGCCATTTTGCAAAACAGTGACATCAGAGAAAATAATACTGCTGTAAAAACCTCTACAGTATTTGAGTATCATGTATGTCATATAGTTAAAGCTTCGGTCCCCTAACCCCATCCTGTTCAATATCTTTATTGATGATCTGGATGAGGGGATTGAGTCCATCATCAGTAAATTTGCAGACAACACCAAGTTGGGAGCAGGTGTTGATCTGTTAGAGGGTAGAAGAGCTCTGCAGAGGGACCTTGACAGGCTGGACAGATGGGCAGAGTCCAACATGATGGCATTCAACAAGTCCAAGGGCCAGGTGCTGCACTTTGGTCACAACAACCCCATGCAGTGCTCCAGGCTGGGGTCAGAGTGGCTGGAGAGCAGCCAAACAGAAAGGGACCTGGGGGTGCTGGTTGACAGTAGGCTGAACATGAGCCAGCAGTGTGCCCAGGTGGCCAAGAAGGCCAATGGCATCCTGGCCTGCATCAGAAATAGTGTGGCCAGCAGGAGCAGGGAAGTCATTGTGTCCCTTGTCTCAGCACTGGTTAGGCCACACATTGAGTCCTGTGTCCAGTTCTGGGCTCCTCAATTTCAGAAGGACATTGAGACTCTTGAACATGTCCAGAGAAGGGCAATGAGGCTGGGGAGAGGCCTCAAGCACAAACCCTGTGAGGAGAGGCTGAGGAAGCTGGGATTGTTTAGCATGGAGAGGAGGAGGAGGCTCAGGGGAGACCTTCTTGCTGTCTACAACTACCTCAAGAGAGGTTGTAGCCAGGTGGGGGTTGGTCTCTTCCCCCAGGCAACCAGCACTAGAACAAGAGGACACAGTCTCAAGCTGCACCAGGGGAAGTTTAGGCTGGATTTTGGAAGAAATTCTTCACAGAAAGAGTGATTGGCCATTGGAATGTGCTGCCCAGGGAGGTGGTGGAGTCACCATCCCCGGAGGTGTTCAAGAAGGGATTGCATGTGGCACTTGGTGCCATGGTTCAGTAGTCATGAGGTGTTGGGTGGCAGGTTGGACTTGATGATCTTTGAAGTCTTTTCCAACCTTACTGATTCTATGATTCTATTCTATGCAATACCACAGGCCCAGACAAATATAATGCGGAGTGAAGTGAGGAAATTCTGAGACGTAGGGATAAGAAAGATGTAGAATCATGAATACATTTAACTGCAGAATGGTGAGTGTCTTCAGCTTTCAATCTACAAGATAATATTGATACTAGAAATGTATATGAAAGTTAACATTGCATTTGTATGCTATGTTGAATTTTTCACAGTGAAGTCGCTTCAGAGGAAATTTGCATTGCATGGCTTTAGAATGAAGCCAGCTCTGTGTGGAAGACTGCATCAATGCAGTATGAATGGTGAGAGGCACTGGTTCAAATGCTCAAGATGACAGAAAACCTGTAAATCACATGATTTTTAAGACTTTGATGATAGTATTTTCAATGGAGATGTCATTTAGTAGTCGTGAGGTGTTGGGTGACAGGTTGGACTTGATGATCTTTGAGGTCTTTTCCAACCTTATTGATTCTATCACTCCATGATAATGTTGCTAATGATATCACAAGTTCTTTTACACACCTCTTTCTTTTTTTTGCTGGCATCAGTGAGTGTTGCAGGAGGAAGGTGGCTCTGTATTGATAGAGTCCATACAGCTGAGACAACTCTATTTAATTATGAGAAATCACTGGCCCTTCTCCAGTAAAACCCTAAAGCGAGATGGAGTTCATCTTCTTTATGTGCCTAAGAAACGACTTTTCAGATGGAAGCTCATGCTGTGTTTGTTAATTGCTTTTGTACTCACTCCAACAAAGGAGAGACTAAACAGCTTTGCTCATGCCATACTCTGCATGTATGATGTCCACCTCTCTCTCATCACTCACAGGAGTGGTTTCAGGCAGGATTTAAAATCAGTGTGAGATTCTCATCATAGAAGGAGTGTTGCCATGTCCTGGAAGAAGGAGCTAGTGTTCTGACAGCATGGTTTTCCTTGGGGTTCTTGTCTTAACCAAAGTCCTCTGTATAGACTGTCTCTGAACACTGGCTTCTAGCAAAGTGTTTATCACTACCCTATGCCCACTGTGAATTTTCAGCTTCACACCCCAGTGGTCAGACTTACTTTGAGACCTATCATGTACACTAGGGAATGTTCCCACTGGCAAAGGAATGGAGAGAATGGATGGCAGATTGAAAAGGAAGATTTAGAAAGTCAGGCATTTCTGTTTAACTTCTCCATTACCTCTGGTAAATAATCATGAAGGACTTCACAGTATGACAGTATATTATAAGGTTGGAAAGGACCTCAAGAGATCATCAGGCCCAACCTGCTTGAACCCATTGTTCCTTGTCTTATTACTGTGCACCACTGAGAACATCTTGGCCCCCTCCACTTGACACCCACCCCTCAGATATTTATACACATTGATGAGATCCCCTCTCAGTTTCCCTTTCTCAAGACTAAACAGTCCCAGGGATCTCAGTCTCTCTTCACAGTGGAGATGCTCAAGTCCCCTAATCATCCTCGTGGCTCTCTGTTGGATTCTCTCTAGCAGTTATCTGTCTTTCTTGAACTGGGGAGCCCAAAGCTGAACTTAACTCTTCAGTTTTCATTTTAAATCCAGGCTGAACAATACAATACAATAATACAATACAATACAATACACCAGGTTGGAAAAGACCTTCAAGATCATCACGTCCAACCCATCAACCAATCCAACCCACCTAAATACAATACAGTACAATACAGTACAATACAGTGTAATACAGTGCAATACAACCCACCTAAACAACTAAACAACTAAACCGTGGCACCAAGCACCCCATCAAGCCTCTTCTTGAACACCTCCAATGAAGGTGACTCCACCACTTCCACAGGCAGCTGATTCCAGTGGGCAATCACTCTCTCGGTATAGAACTTCTCGATAGGGGAGATGCGCTGTGTGGCTCCATCTATTGTTACTCTAAGAGCTCAGGTACCTTACTGAGAAGGCAACCTGAATGCTCAGTTGCTGTGAAGTAGCCACCAGGCAGCCATGCAGGCAGCTCTGAGCTTGGAATTTCAAAGGGAACAGCACAGTGTGTGCATGGACACTGGGAAAGCCTGCTAATACTATTGGTAGGGACCAGTGTGGGAGGCTACTGACTTTTCCAGTACAGACAATGCAGGCAGTGTGGCAATGGTCTATTGAAGTAGAGGTTCCCTAGCCTTACAGGATCCCAACATTTGTGCACAGATGCAGAAGTTTCACAAGGAAAGGAAAAGTAAAATCTGGACAATATTGAATCAGCAGCAGTAGCTGCATTAGTCACCTTACCAGTAAAATGTGAGGATAAATGAAGTGGATGAGGATGATCAAGGAAGCTGTTGAAAAACCATTTTCTGAAAAATTGTAGTTGATTTCCTGCAGGCCAGGCAATTTGTTTCAAACCAGCTGCAGTGGCTTATTTTCTGTCACTCTATCCACTTCATTTGGATCCAGATGGAAAAGGGCTACAATTGTTGTGTTTAGAAAGTATTGCTGCTTTGGAAGGTCAAATTTGCAGACAGCATTTTCACAGAGAAACTACAAAAATCCAGGGATAGTCCACAGAGGTCTCTGGCTGACTCTTAAATAAAAGCATTAAGGTAAGACAAACTGACCAGAACTTAGAAGCATGCTTCACAGCCTGAGTCACATGAAAAAAAATTCCATTATACCAGATACACTTCTTGATTATAAGCAAGGATGAGTTTATTGTCTGGAGTAAAGAGTGCTGACCCTCCTTGGTACAGAAACACAGTGGGAAGCATCATGGGAACTGTCAAGATCATGACTGGGAACTGTCCTCTCCTCTGCTGCAAATGCTCTACCCCTTCTTCCTTGTCAAAATCAGATGTGCAGCCCTGCTGAGATCTTTTCATATCACATGCCTGAGAATGGTTTGTTCTACACCATTTACCAGACCTATATTTCAGTTATTAGAGTCAGTGGTAAAAGTCTTGTCTCCAGATAAGGGTTTTGAAGCTGGAGCCAGAGTGGCATCTGACTGTGACCATAGTCAGGTCATGTATTCTGAGCTGATGCCTAGAGAAAATTCTGCTTTATCAGAGAAGCTGGTGATCCTGTAGGCCCTGTACTTGAGATGCAGTGGCAGAGATCAACATGAGGTGCTCTCGAGGATCTTCTTCACTGTTAATATACTTTGTTCTTATACACTCCTGTCTTCCTCTTTATTTGACAATCAGACATTAATTTCACACTTTAATGCTCACTTAGTTCTGTGCTGTAGTGTCTCTCTGCGCAAGGAAGAAGCAATCAAATGAAAAAAGGACACTTTTAAACTCCCCCTGAGATGGGCCTATTTGTCATCTTCTTGCACTCTGATCTTCTGAGTATCTCCAGAGATCACTAGTGTGATGGTATGAGCTTAAAGCAGTGCACAGGCACCATGCCTACAAAATAGGACTGTAATCTATAAATTGATATTATCTAAATGATAATAGAGGCTGAGGGAGCTGGGGGTGTTTAGCCTAGTAAAGAGGAGGCTCAGGGGAGACCTTATTGTTCTCCGCAACTACCTGAAGGGAGGTTGTAGCCAAGTGGGGATTGGTCTCTTCTCCCAGGCAGCCAGCACCAGAACAAGAGGACACAGTCTCAAGCTACACCAGGGGAGGTTTAGGCTGGATGTTAGGAGGAAGTTCTTCATAGAAAGAGTGATTTGCCCTTGGAAAGGTGTTCCCAGGGAGGTGGTGGAGTCACCATCACTGGTGCCATGGTTTAGTTGATTAGATAGTATTGCATGATAGGTTGGACTCAATGATCTTAAAGGTCTCTTCTGACATAGTCTATTCTATTCTATTCTATTCTATTCTATTCTATTCTATTCTATTCTATTCTATTCTATTCTATTCTATTCTATTCTATTCTATTCTATTCTAATATTCTCCTCTTCTCTTCTCTTCTCTTCTCTTCTCTTCTCTTCTCTTCTCTTCTCTTCTCTTCTCTTCTCTTCTCTTCTCTTCTCTTCTCTTCTCTTCTCTTCTCTTCACGATATAGTTTAGTTTCATAGTTTCAGTTAGGGTTGGAAGGGACCACAAGGATCATCTAGTTCCACCCCCCCTGCCATGGGCAGGGACACTCTACACTAGATCAGGCTGGCCAGAGCCTCATCCAGCCTGGGCTTAAACACCTCCAGGGACAGGGCCTCAACCACCTCCCTGGACAACCCATTCCAGGGCCTCACCACCCTCACGGTGAAGAACTTCCTCCTCACATCTAGCCTGAATCTCCCCACCTCCAGCTATGATCCTTGAGGTCCCTTCCAACCCTAACAATTCTATGATTCTATAAGTATCATTTTATTATACTTGCTAACACTGGCATCAAACCTTACTATAATACCTTCCAGAGAGAAAATGCAACATCAGAAAGAGAAAACAGAAGTATAACATCTGGCATTTTCTAAGCTGGTGAGGGCAAGGATATTTAGTAGTGAATCTAGGACCTACAGTGCCCAAGCACAATTGTACTGGATCAGACCTACATACTTTTTAAGTCGCTATCCCATCTCCAGCAGCTGATGAATGCCAGAAGAACGTCAGTATGGCTCACTTCTCCCTGGAATACACCCACTGGAATGGGCTGCCCGGGGGGTGGTGGAGTCACCATCATTGGAGGTGTTCAGGAGGAGACTTGATGGGGTGCTTGGTGCCATGGTTTAGTTGTTTAGGTGGGTTGGATTGGTTGATAGGTTGGATGCGATGATCTTGCAGGTCTCTTCCAACCTGGTTTATTCTATTCTATTTGGGTGTCAGCAAACTTTACCTTAACTGAGCTGAAGGTTCTGTCTACACCAGGATGGTTAATGGACTAGTTTAATAAATATCTTGCTGATTTTTGAACCTCTCTTTGTCCACTACAATATCTTGCAGCACGTGATGTCCTGCAGGTTTATTCTGAGGCATGTAGAAAGTCCTTTCTTTGTATTTGTATTAAATCATGTGTTTGGGTATTTTATTTGGTGGACCTATTTTTTTTCCTACATAAATTATTGAATAATTATTTGTCTTGGTCCAGAGAGGGAAAGAGACTCAGTTCCATGGAATATTCCCATGTCATGAAATTAGAGGCACAAACAAGGACAAAGTATCAACAGTGAGGCTATTTATTAACAGAATAAAGTGGATGGATCAGAAGGGGAAAGAGAGAAAATAGAGAGGGAGAGAGAGAAGAGAGAGAGAGAAGAGGGAGAGAGAAGAGGGAAGGAAGTAAATTGCCACACCCCTCACCCCCCAAGAGAATTTGAGTCTGTGGAGGAAGGCTGCTGCAGGTTTGGAAGGGAGGAGCTGTCCTTGTTGGCTGTGCTGTCCTCTGAGCAGCCTCTTCAGCTCCATGAGTTGCAGCAGGCAGAACTTAGGACACGGAGAGAGGGTTCCTCTTGGTCTGCTTCTTCCAGGCTACCTGGTGATGTCCTTGTCCTGGTATTCTCTCCTTTTTAATTCAGAGCAGCATTGCCCCGGGCTTTTCCTTCCCTTGTGTTTTCCTTCGCAGTGGTTTAGTCCAGGTCTTCTCCTTCTGTGTTTTCCTTCTCCTGAGCCAGTAGTTGCTCAGATCTTTTATACAGTTTTCAGGTATGTATATTCCAGAGAGTATGGATAGCAGTGGCCTCTCTGCCTATTATTTCCAGAGCAGTTGCAGTCTGATGAGTAACTTTATCTATGCACCTTCCAGAGAGTCATTCCAGTGGCATCTGCCCAATACACATCAGCTACTGTCTGGGCCAGCAGCAAAGGTGATTTTATCTTTGTTGAGTCACATCAAGAGAGACAAGATTTAGTCTCTCACATTATTCCTTAATCACAGAATCACACAGAATCACAATATCACCAAGGTTGGAAGAGACCTCAAAGGTCATCAAGTCCAACCTGTCACCACAGACTTCATGAGTAAACCATGGCACCAAGTGCCATATTCAATCCCCTCTTGAACACCTCCAGGGACAGTGACTCCACCACCTCCCTGGGCAGCACATTCCATTGGCTAACGACTCTCTCAGTGAAGAACTTTCTCCTCACCTCAAGCCTAAAATTCCCCTGGCACAGCTTGAGAATCATTTCTCTTTTTTTTTTTATTGCTATTGACTTACTAGTGAAGGCATTTACAAATATCTGCGTTTCTAGGTCTCAACTGTGACAAGGACAAATTTGCTGTAATTGATTCCTATCCATCTCACTGGAGAACAGTGGGGATGCATGCTTTACACAGGCACTCAGAAATGGAACTTACACTTGGAAGCACCTCACATTAAGCATTCAGAAGAGATTAGTATGACTCATATCCTCAGGTATAACAGCATAGCTTTACTTTTAAAGAGCAGCCCTTTCTATTTCCCTAACATTGTTCTGAGCTGGACAGGGGAGTTGCTGAAGCAGTCATGCAAAAATCACCTTTAAGAAGTTTTGAAAAGCTGGCAATGCCTCTTCGTGGAGGTGGTGGAGTCACCTTCATTGGAGGAGTTCAGGAGGAGACTTGATGGGGTGCTTGGTGCCATGGTTTAGTTGTTTAGGTGGGTTGGATTGGTCGATGGGTTGGATGTGATGATCTTGAAGGTCTCTTCCAACCTGGTTTATTGTATTGTATTGTATTGAACTTCATCTCAAGGGCAGAATAAGAACTGGGACATAGATGGCAGCTGACAGTGGAAATCACATACAAACAATTGGTTTATATTTAGAAGCTGTAGGCAGTTAACACATCTATATTCCCTTTCCCCTTACCACTGGACAGATTTGCTGCTGTTTGCCTCAATATCTGGTTTAAATCCACAAGGTACTCTTCATGAACATTCCAAGCCTGGAAATTTAGAAGTTCAAAAAAAAAAAAGCCTGAAGTTCCCCATTTTGTGCATCCATGTGTCAAATACGTTCAGAGGTGAAGAGTTCCCACTCAATAGTGCAAGCTACGAGAGAGTATGAGGGATTAATTTATTCCTGAGATGTTTACAAGGGCTCTCTTTTTTTTCTATGGGTCAGTGGTTTCAGTGCTGACATTTCTGTCATCATTTGCCATGTAAATTCAAAGCCAGACTTCACTGTGTCTCTTGCAATTATGTTGAAATAAGATAGGATTGGTTGCATTATGAAAAGAGACTGGGGTCAAAAAGTGCACAACACCTCTTCAGATTTGCTTTTGAGATGTTTGGACAGCATGCCTGGGAGTCAGAGCTGTATGAAATACCACACTCATCTCAGGAAGCCTTTTCCACTTAATAGCAAGAAATGTGCAGATGATAGAATGTAGAGCCCTAGTCTGATGCCAGTGGATGCCATACCACTTCAAGATGTTTGCAGTGAGGTAACCCTGGCTGGACTCCAGGTGCCCTGCAAAGATGCTCTATCACTCCTCTCCTCAGCTGAATAGAGGAGAGAAAATAGCTCATGGGTTGAGCTAAGGACAAAGCCATCACTCAGCATTGCCACCATGGGCAGAACAAACTCAACCTGGAGAAATTAATTGCAGAACAAACTCAATCTGAAGAAATTAATTTATTATCAATCAGATCATGGTAATGAGAAATAAAACAAAATCTTAAAAAGACCTCCCCCCACCCCTCTCCTCTTCCCAGGCTTAACTTTATTCACAGTTTTCTCCTCCACTCCAGTGGCACAGAGGAAGCTGTGATCAGTTCCTTGCATAATTTTTCTGCTGTTCCTTCCTCAAAGGGAGGACTCTTCAGGCTCTTCCCCTGCTCCAGCATAAGGAGCAGGGGTGACAGTACTCCACAAACTTCCCACAGGCTGCAGTTCTTGATGACCAGCTCAAGCATGGGTCCCTTCCAGGGGATGTAATCCTTCAGGAACAGACTGCTCCAACAGTTCCTCATGTGTAGCCTCCTCCTCTGTTTTCCCTGACCTCTGTTTCTCTCACATGTTCTTACCCCTCTCTCCAGCTGCCGCTATAGTTCCTATTTCTCCTTAATATGTTACACCAGAGGTGTTACCACCATTGGTGATAGTCTCAGCCTGGGCCAGCAGTGGGTCCTTCTTGGATCTGGCTGACATCAGCTCTGTTGGACGTGGGGGAAACTTCTAGCAGGTTCTCACAGAAGCCACCCCTATAGCTCCCCACCACTGCCAAAACATGCAAACCCAATACAATACCTTAAGTCCAGTTTTCTGGCTAACTTCAAACAGAGAACTGGATCCTCGTCCTCTGCACACTTTTAATCAAAGTTGAAAGCCTGCTTCTGTTTTGCAAAAACTGAATAGGAGAAAATGTTATCACCACACATCCAAAGGAGGATCACTCCTTTGACCCAGACAAAAGTCAGTGACTGAGAGGAGCTTACTACAAAAATGGGTATTTTTCCCTCCTCGAGCAGAAAAGACACTCTCAACAAAACCTGTAGGACAAGTTTTCCAGCAAGCACTCTCTTCTTGTCTTGCCAGTGTTCTTATTTCTAGATCCTGTCTTACCTGTTAGTTCCTATGGATGACAAAATCCTTGTCCTGCTGGCTTCTAAATTGCTTCTTCCACTCATGCAATGAGAAATAGGCTCAAGCCTCTGTTTCTGCTGACAGTCCATTATGTGTTTGGAGGCCATTTTATCTGCTCTACAGACCAAATGGAACCATGAAACTACAAGGAAGTGTAAGAATAAGCAGAATAAATTCTACATAGCTTCACATGTTTGCAGCAAATACCATTGTATGAACATTCATTTCCACAGCAGCAGCAGCAGTGTGTTTCCCAAGGGAAACCTGCCAAGTGTGAAAGACTTCCCACTCATCCTGTTATTGATGCCCTTGTATTGATTCCTTCATCATTGTTGCTGCTCTGAGCTACTTCACATGCAGCACAAAGCTGAATCATACTCTTCAGCTATATTTCTTTGACAAAGGAACCTGTTTCAGACTGGCAGATTTAGACACTAATGGAAGCTGAGAGAAAGTGAAAAGAAGGCGCTCTGCTGTTTGTTAAGGCAGGTGTTTGTCTCTGCATGGGAAAACTGTCATCCAAACACTTCCTATGTACAGACTTCAGCCTTGATTTGCTAATGGTGTTATTATGGACTCGGAGCATCCTGGAAAGACAACAAACCCCTTTCATGAAAGGGCTGTAATTGAAAATACCTCTTCAGGAACCGTAATGGAGAGCAAGGTTTGGAACCACTGGTGTGTAAGCTGTGAAAGCAGCTCTTCTCTCTGAGTCAGGAAATGCAAACTAGCCTTTTAAATTACAGACAATTCTGTGAGCATACAGAGCAGCAAGAATGGAGGAGAGCAAACTGTTTCACTGCTGTTGCAGCTATTCCTTTACAACTTAATGCATTAGACTGAATTCTCCATGGATAGACTGAATGCTGCACAGATCCCCAGCTATCTGTGTTGCTACTCTTCAGGTAGCTCAGAAATTTCAAGACTCACTGTTTAGGCATCATAAAAGATTAATTCTTCACTAATTTGGTGAACTGTAAATAAATATGCCTACTAAATATAAATCCTATATACCTACTTCTTTCAGTTCAAAATCACTGAACTGTCCATTTTTCCAAGTGAACTTGGGTAAGTTTTAGTGGATCCCATGTTCCATCTAGTACTGTTTCTTAGCCAAACTCAGTTTTATGTTTCTGAGTACACCACTTGTCCTGCTTACAGAGTTTTGAGCCTTATTTTCAGCCTGTGCCACTCTGCACAGTCCCTTGACTCAGGCCTGACAATTTAGCAGATCCTTGCTTAGGCTGCAGAAACCTGTTAATGCGATCTTCAGCTCTCAGCAGCAGTTTCTGGGCTTGGTGAAAGAGGGGGCAGGCAAACCTTTCATTTGCTGTAACAACAGTGTGAAAGATCCTGCAGAGGAGCCAGCACTGAGGGTGATTCATAGAGCAGCACTAATTGTACTGGCTACAAGATAAGTTGCACCCTTGGTGAGAGATTAGCTCATGAATCACTATGGGGAGGTAATGTGTTTTGTTTTTATGTAAATCAGTTAAGCCTGCCCATTTTGGCAGCCTCCCACTTCCTTTCTTTTCCTTTTTTCCTTTTTTGTTTTTAATGAATCTCAGCAAAGGGAACAACCACAGTTGCCTGTCCTCTCTCATTCCCTCCTGCAAAACCTATGAATAGAATAGAATAGAATAGAATAGAATAGAATAGAATACACCAGGTTGGAAGAGACCTTCAAGATCATCGCGTCCAACCTATCATCCAACCCACCTAATCAACTAAACCATGCAACCAAGCACCCTATCAAGTGTCCTCCTAAACACCTCCAAATGATGGTGACTCCACCACCTCCACAGGCAGCACATTCCAACAGCCAATCACTCTCTCTGTGTAGAATTTCTTCCTAACCTCCAGCCTAAACCTGCCCTGGTGCAGCCTGAGACTGTGTCCTCTTGTTCTGGTGCTGGTTGCCTGGGAGAAGAGACCAACCCCCACCTGGCTACAACCTCTCCTCAGATAGTTGTAGAGAGCAATAAGGTCTGTCCTGAGCCTCCTCTTCTCCAGGCTAAGCAACCCCAGCTCTCTCAGTCTCTCCTCATAGGGCTTGTGTTCCAAACCCCTCACCAACTTCCTTGCCCTTCTCTGGACATGTTCCACCAACTCA
Organism: Colaptes auratus; assembly: GCA_015227895.2. NCBI lineage: Eukaryota > Metazoa > Chordata > Aves > Piciformes > Picidae > Colaptes > Colaptes auratus. The sequence goes on from CM037640.1 coordinate 6,776,600, forward strand.
ACAGCCTTCCTAAACTGAGGGGCCCAGAACTGGACACAGGACTCAAGGTGTGGCCTAACCAGTGCAGTGTACAGGGGCACAATGACTTCCCTGCTCCTGCTGGCCACACTATTCCTGATGCAGGCCAGGATACCATTGGCCCTCTTGGCTGCCTGGGCACACTGCAGGCTCATGTTCAGCCTACCATCGACCAGTACCTCCAGGTCGCTCTCTGCCTGGCCCTTCTCCAGCCACTCTGACCCCCTTCACATTATTTCATCAAGTGTTAGCTTCCAGTTAGTGAGCCCTCATGGTCTTCAAAGACATTTACAAATAGAGGATCCCTAGCTCTAAATTCTCCTGCTTGCCTCGTTTGGCAGGTGGTGAAGCTAAGACATACGTGATTAAGGAAACACTTTGTCCAGACTCACAATACTGGCAGTATTTTACACCACAGTTGGTGCTGTGCCAATAACTTGTACAGACCGGACTGCAGTACAGCTAATTTGGATGCTGATTGTCACAAGTCTGTCATTTGTTATTTGCCTACTCTTTGTATTTGTTTATGTAGCCCCCAGAGGCTGGAGAAGAAAAATTTGTTCATAGGTGAGGTTTCACAGTAGCATACCAAGGCAAGCACAATGCACTTGCAGTTTGAGAGCCTCCTCTAAGCCAAGAGGTGCTCTTCCTGGGCTCTTTATACAGGCTGAGAGCCGAGATCAAGTGTACACACCGAAGCTGCAATCTCTTTTCCCCCTTTCCTAGTGGCCTGATTGCCTGTGTTTGAGACCATAATGATCAGACCTGGTCTGCTCTTCTCTTTCAGGCACTATGGTCTTGTGTTCAGCTTAGTGAAGGCACTGCCTCACCAGCTCCCTAAATCAAACTTCTGAATCCACTTCCCATCAGCTTCTGAGTACACTCTAGGATTTCTTCCACATGATCAGTGGTGATGGTGATGCAATTGCCACCAGAGTGGGGTGGGGGGCCTGATATTGGGTTTCCATGTATTTGAACATATTTAATGTTATTGGTTTTATTTTTAATAAAGTATTTTTAGTTTTCCCAGCCCATGTGTCCCTCTTTCTTATTCCCATTCTCTTCCCTTTGGGAAGGGTGAGAGTTAATAGAGAGCATTTGTGGCTCCTTTATGAACAGCTCAGACCTAACCCTTGACATCCTCATCTGCTAAAGTCATCCAAAGCAACCACAATCAGCTCACAACTCATCCTTCAGGGAACAGTCAAGAGAGCTTATTTTCCACTGGATGGTTTTAAGAGGCTGTCAGGAAAGTTTGACCCTAAAATTCCCCTCTACATTCTCAAACAATGGAAGAGTTGAGAACCTTTAAGAATTCTCTTGGACTGCAGAAATGCAGGTCTTATTATAATACAGTCTTGTAACATATCCTCCTCACCATTTACCCTCCTCACCATTTACTACAGAGTGTACCAAATGTTGCTACGAATAGAAGATCCTGCCCATGATAGCTTTGTTACTTTTGGAAATGCACAGAGACATCACTCATTAATCAGACGTGCTGTGGGAATTCTGTTCACTATTGACATACCTTTAGTAGCTTATAATGAGCAAAACTACCTTCTAAATTGCCTTCCAATCTTATTGAAATAGCCTAATACAAACTGCACCCTAATTGCTAAATGAGGACTGTGTTCTTTGCTGAGCTAATTTCCTTGCTAAATGGGCATGTGGTGTGGCAGTTAAGGGCTTTTTATCAGATTATTACAATGAGGGATTATAGGGTTTCCATGTAATTGAATTTTAATGAGGACAAGTCTTAAACAAATACACCTCCAGAAATGATGCAGCACTGATGTTATTCTGAGAAATTGAAGATTACAGTTTAGTGGAGCCAGGGGGACCTAGGGGAGTCTTTCAGGTTCTAATCAAAAGAGTGAGAAGTGGAGAGGTTTTGTTTGTTTGGTGGGTTGGTTGTTGGTGGTTTTTAACAATATTCTTATCCCTATCTCCATTTAGGAGAAGGCTTGATGGGGTGCTTGGTGCCATGGTTTAGTTGATTAGATAGTGTTAGATTAGATAGGTTGGACACGATGATCTCAAAGGCCTCTTCCAACCTGGTCTATTCTATTCTATCCTATTCTATCCTATCCTATCCTATCCTATTCTATTCCTATTCTATTCCTATTCCTATTCCGATTCCTATTCCTTTCCATTCCTTTCTATTCTATTTTATTCTATTCTATTCTATTCTATTCTATTCTATTCTATTTCTATTCTATTCTATTCATTCCATTCCATTCCATTCTATTCCTTCTATTCTATTCTATTCCTTTCTATTCTATTCTATTCTATTCTATTCTATTCTATTCTATTCTATTCTATTCCTTTCTATTCCTTTCCATTCCATTCCATTCCATTCCATTCCATTCCATTCCATTCCATTCCATTCCATTCCATTCTATTCTATTTATCCCATTCCATTCCATTCTATTATATTCCTTTTCCATTCCTTCTATTCTATTCTATTCTATTCTATTCTATTCTATTCTATTCTATTCTATTCTATCTATTCTATTCCGAGCCACATATTCCAGTTGGTGTGAAGAAGATTCCTGCTTTCATTTCCACTTGTTTCAGAGCTGCTGAACAGGATTGTCTTCTCAGAAACTCTGGTTTGATTGTGATTCATTCTTTCTTAAATTCACTTGGCAACATTTGAAACAGAGCAAGCAATTCACATCCAGCAGTCTTAATGACCTACAGCAGATAAAGAAAATCATGGAGTACATTACATAAGATTTGTCCATGTGTCATGAGAGTTACCTTTCTGCCAGAAAGTGCAGACTGAATTCTAGTGGTGGGTTTCAGGTGGTAAACCTTTCCTGTAGCAGCAGTAACTGTCATTTTTGAACTTGGTAGTAGCCAGTCTGACTTCTCCCAATGACACAGTTTCTTACTGAGGATCAGAGCAGTGGGAAATTACTGTGCCACAAGGCTATAGAAGAGAAAAATATCTGCCTCAAGGTACATTCTGATTAGGAACAGAATAGACTAGACTAGACTAGACTAGACTAGAATAGAATTAACCAGATTGGAAGAGACCTTCAAGATCATCGTGTCCAACCTATCATCCAACACCACCTAATCAACTAAACCATGGCATCAAGCACCTTATCAAGTCTTCTCCTGAACACCTCCAGTGATGGCAACTCCACCACCTCCCCAGGGAGCCATTCCAATGGGCAATCACTCTCTCTGTGTAAAACTTCCTCCTAACCTCCAGCCTAAACCTCTCCTGGTGCAGCCTGAGACTGTGTCCTCTTGTTCTGGTGCTGGTTGCCTGGGAGAAGAGACCAACCTCTGCCTGTCTACAACCTCCATGTGGTATTACACAATATCTGTGAGGAGATGTAAAAAACACAAGCCAAACCCAAACCAACACATACCCTTCTCCTACTACAAAGTTAACCCTAGAAGTTTGTGTTACAATAGCATTACTGAGGCAATCTGTACTTGTAGTAAATGCAAATGTGTGGCATATGACTAATTTCTGACAAGAAGGTCGTTGTGCCCCTGTACTCAGCACTGCTTAGGCTACACCTTGAGTCCTGAGTCCAATTCTGGGCCCCTCAGGTTAGGAAGGATGTTGATATGCTGGAATGAGTCTAGAGTAGGGCAATGAAGCTGGTGAGGGGTTTGGAGCACAGCCCTATGAGGAGAGGCTGAGGGAGCTGGGGTTGCTTAGCCTGGAGAAGAGGAGGCTCAGGGCAGACTTTCTTACTCTCTACAACTGCCTGAAGGGAGGTTGCAGCCAGGTGGGGACTGGTCTCTTCTCCCAGGCAACCAGCACCACAACAAGAGGACTTGATGGGGTGCTTGGTGCCACGGTTTAGTTGTTTAGGGTTTAGGTGGGTGTATGTAGGTATTGTCTTGTAGTGTATTGTATTGTTTGTATTGTATTGTATTGCATTAGGTGTTGGATGGGTTGTAGTTGGACGCGATGATCTTGAAGTTCTCTTCAAGGAGTATTGTATAACAAGAGGACAAGTCTGAAGATGTGCCAGGGGTTTAGACTGGATTAGGAAGAAGTTCTTCACAGAAGAGTGATTGGCTTTGGATGTGCTGCCCGGGAGTGGGGAGTCACCATCCTGAATGGTTAGGAGGAGACTGGATGGGTCACTTGTGCCATGTTTAGTTGATTAGATGATGTTGGATGATGGATTGTATTATATTGTATTGTGTTCTGTTCTATTCTATTCTATTCTATTCTATTCTATTCTATTCTATTCTATAAATATTCTGAAACAGGATAATGCAAAAGACATCTTGGGAAGCTCAAAAATTCCCAAGATGCAAAGTAACTGGTGAGTCAGGTGAGATGTCAGCATTTGTCAATAAGGACTGCAGCTATTTCCACTTATGAATATGGAAAAACCAAGCAATCCTCCAAAGAGGGAATGCTCTGATAAGCTCTACATCTATTGTGTTTTAATTGTTGGTAAATGCCAGCTCCAACAATGGCATCTGCGATGTACCTGTGCAATCACAGTGCACTGGAATGAGATAATGACTGCAGAGCAGAAGGCTGGCATGAAGCCACTGCAGGTGTACTCATTATTGATGGTCTGGTGGGTGCACTAAGCAAAAGACTTCTGAGTCTGCTGAAGCTGTTGGAGCAGAGAGCAGATCAGTGTAGGCCCAATTCATATGCATTAAGGCTGTTTGCTTGGCAACTGCCTGCCTCACGGCACACAGACATAAACCAGTATGTATGTAATGTCATGATATGCTCAGATGCAGAAATATGTCTAATAACAGTTACTATAATGAGTGTATTAGACACCACACAGTGTGTCTTTGAAAAGTAGCCCAGGCCCAGATCACATTGAACCACAGTGAATTTAACATCACAATGCTCCTATGGAAGAAACTGTGCTGATGGCAGCAGTTTTAAACTACATTTTCCATTACTAGGCTAAATGCTTGTTGAGAACAGAGGATTACACCTGTCCTGCCTCATCCCTAAGCATATGGCTCTGGAGGCTCCTCAAAGGAGGGCTATGGAGCACAACAGTAAGAAAGCTCACGGGGAGGACATAAAAGTGTATTCAGAACTGTTCCAGTGATCTGACTATCTCAAAATTCCTTCAAACATTAAGACATTTCAAGGCAGTTTAAACACCTAATCATTAAATTTAAGGTGATCCCAGAAGAGGTGGCAGCACCATTTAGTGGTGAAGACATCAGGAAATCTGAGTATTTCCTGTGTCACTGATGGGTCATACACCCTGCAGAAAGGCCTTTCACCTTAACCTGGTCTCTCTTTTCTTGTTATGTTACTCAGGCACATGCTGAGGTTCAAAGTGTTTGCCTGTGTGACCAAGGAGCAAATGACACTGTGTTCAGGTTTAGAGATGAGTGAGGGTTTTTTTATTTCCAGTGTGCTATTTTGCATATCATTTACTGCAAAGGAAAAGTATTTCTAGACCCAGTCAATCTGTCATTTTATACTCAGACAGTAAAACTTCTCTGTGTTTTTAGGAGCCTTATTAGGCTCCATCTCCACTTCTCCTTCTGTTTCTTATGGTGCTTTATAACACAATAAATCCAGGTTGGAAGAGACCTTCAAGATCATCGTGTCCAACCTATCAACCAATCCAACCCACCTAAACAACTAGATCATGGCACCCAGTACCCCATCAAGTCTCCTCCTGAATACCCCTAATGATGGTGACTCCACCACCTCCCTGGGCAGCCCATTCCAATGGGCAATCACTCTCTCTGTATAGAACTTCCTCCTAACATCCCGTCTAAACCTCCCCTGGTGCAGCCTGAGACTGTGTCCTCTTGTTCTGGTGTTGCCTGCCTGGGAGAAGAGACCAACCTCTGCCTGTCTACAATCTCCCTTCAGGTAGTTGTAGAGAGCAAGAAGGTCACAATACAATACAATACAACCCACCTAAACAAGTAAACAACTAAACCGTGGCACCAAGCACCCCATCAAGCCTCTTGTTGTGGTGCTGGTTGCCTGGGAGAAGAGACCAGTCCCCACCTGGCTGCAACCTCCCTTCAGGTAGTTGTAGACAGTAAGAAAGTCTGCCCTGAGCCTCCTCTTCTCCAGGCTAAGCAACCCCAGCTCCCTCAGCCTCTCCTCATAGGGCTGTGCTCCAAATCCCTCACCAGCTTCATTGCCCTCCTCTAGACTCATTCCAGCATATCAACCTCCTTCCTAAACTGAGGGGCCCAGAACTGGACACAGGACTCAAGGTGCAGCCTAACCAGTGCTGTGTACAGGGGCAGAATGACCTCCCTGCTCCTGCTGGCCACACTGTTCCTGATGCAGGCCAGGATGCCATTGGCCCTCTTGGCTGCCTGGGCACACTGCAGGCTCATGTTCAGCCTGCCATCAACCAGCACCCCCAGGTCCCTCTCTGCCTGGCTGCTCTCCAGCCACTCTGTCCCCAGCCTGTAGCACTGCCTGGGGTTGCTGTGGCCAATGTGCAGAACCCGGCACTTGGATGTGTTCAATCTCCTGCCCTTGGACTCTGCCCATCTGTCCAGCCTGTCGAGGTCCCTCTGCAAAGCCTCTCTGCCCTCCAGCAGATCAACTCCTGCCCCCAGCTTGGTGTCATCCGCAAATTTACTGATGATGGACTGGACTTCGTGGCCCACCACCAGCTACGTTAATCCTTGTCTGCTCCTTGTATTTGATCTAGTGAATACTGCATGTGTTAGTGAAGCTCTTTCTGTCTGTCTGAGGGGATCAACTTTCACTCTTAAATTTCCTTACAGAATTGATCAGCTGAAAGCAATATGGTATATCTGATCTGCCTTGAAATTGATGCCATTTAGGTTCCCGATCTCTGATGACGGCTGGCTCCTAAAAATGAGCATTGAGCAGATACATAAGCAAGAAGCAAAGAACAACTCAGCATACGGCGCTGTGTGTTTCTCTGAAGGAGTGATTCAGATCTAGACAATGTTTGCAAAGAGCATCATGATCACCATCTGAGGGCTTCTTGTTGTAGTGAATCGAAACCACGTTTTCCAGTGTCTAGAAAGTATAATCTGCAATAAACCTACCATATGGCAAGATACAAGCCTGAGACCTGCACTGAATCACTGCTAGCAAACACTGGTTTAGCACAATATCCTTTCTTTTTCTAGCTGTAGTGTTAGTTTCTAGTGACAGAGTAACTACAGAAAGACACCATGCTGCTACTGTGATTTCCCACTGATATCTTATCAGAGAAAGAAATGATTGAATACTCATGGACACTAAAGGAACCTCTTAACCCTGAGAATGTTATTTCCAAAAGGAGGAATTAGACAGGGTAATTCAAGATTCTGTGGGAGAAGTTTGTGCTTCACCTGGTTTGCTGGTATATAAAACTGACACTCTAAAACCAGAGATGCAGCATTTAATAATGATAACAAAGCAATGTCCTGCAGAACCATTAAGCCTATAAACTCATTCCCCACAGTATACACACCTCCTGTCATCTTTCCTGTTCTGCCATCACATTAAAGGCATTGTCTGTATTGTGTAGCTGCTGGAGACAAGCTTCCTTCTGTTTTGACAATTCAATTACACACAGACATTTACTCTGGGTGCAATTTTGGAATCTCCAGCTCAGTAGCTGTTTCAAACTGCCATGCTGCAGACAGGAAGTGGGAGGAGCAGCTGAACTGTACAGCTCCATGCAACCTTGCTCTTCTCCGAGAGCTCAGTCTGTGGGGCTCTCCTCCACCTGCATCTGGCCAGAGGAGTGCTAATTAATAACAGCATCCTTGCTACACATAAGAGCGAATAGAATAGAATAGAATAGAATAGAATAGAATAGAATAGAATAGAATAGAATAGAATAGAATTAACCAGGTTGGAAAAGACCTTTGAGATCATCTAGTCCAACCTATCACCCAACACCATCTAATCAACTAAACCATGGCACTGAGCACCCCATCCAGTCTCTTCCTAAACACCTCCAGTGATGGTGACTCCACCACCTCCCTGGGTAGCACATTCCAATGGCCAATCACTCTTTCTGGAAAGAACTTCTTCCTAACATCCAGCCTAAACCTCCCCTGGCACATCAATACAATAATACAATACAATACAATAAACCAGGTTGGAAGAGACCTTCAAGATCATGTCCAACCCATCAACCAATCCAACCCACCTAAACAACTAAACCATGGCACCAAGCACCCCATCAAGTCTCCTCCTGAACACCTCCAATGAAGGTGACTCCACCACCTCCACGGGCAGCCCATTCCAATGGCCAATCACTCTCTCTGTATAGAACTTCTTCCTAACATCCAGTTTAAACCTCCCCTGACGCAGCCTGAGACTGTTCTCTTGTTCTAGTACTGGCTGCCTGGGAGAAGAGACCAACCTCTGCCTGCTACAACCTCCCTTCAGGTAGTTGTAGAGAGCAATAAAGTCTCCCCTGAGCCTCCTCTTCTTCAGGATAAACAATCCGAGCTCCCTCAGCCTCTCCTCATAGGGCTTGTGCTCAAGGCCTCTCCCCAGCCTCATTGCCCTTCCCTGGACACACTCAGGAGTCTCAATATCCTTCTTAAATTGAGGGGCCCAGAACTGGACACTCAAAGTGTGGCCTAACCAGTGCTGAATCCTGGGGCACAATTACTTCCCTGCTCCATTTTGCACCTAAACACTTCGAACATGCCCTACCAAGACAGAAAAAGATCTTGATAAGTGGCAGAAATTGCATGGTGTGTTTCTGGTATTTGGGTCAAGAGTCCCAGATAAGCAACTATAGTCACAAGCCATTTGTATGAGTATCCTGAAATGCTCTATGGCTGCAGCTGAGAACAAACAGAGCACTTGAGGCAGAATCATGCAGTAAAACTCACAGCATTTCTGGCAAAAGCAAAATAATTAAGTGTGGGGGGTAAAAAGCAAAATAAATCCCCAAGTCCACAGTAAATATTGTTTGCATATATAGTGAATAACAGAACACACAGTCGTCATGAGGGCTACCTGTTTCCATCAGTAATTTCCTGTGGTTCTGGCAGTAACCTCTATCCTCCTGGATTTGTTTGCATTAACTTTATACTAGGAGCTTTTAGAAGGGCTGCTATGGCTTGTGATTCCAACACACTTGGAATGTGAATGGTTCATAGCACCTTTGCATCTGAAAATGAGTAATCAAGAAGTCAATATATGGAGGGGACATTCAACTCTCATTTCTCTTAGCCCTCTGTGTGTGTCTGAGAGATATGTTAGCCTGGATAGAGTGGGCATGAGGGCTTTTCAGTGGCTTCTTGTGCTCTCTTGCTATATCCTTAGTCTGAAGCTGCTGCCCACTTAGAAATTCAGTGGAAGCTTATTGTAATGTGTGGAATGAAATTCAGGCATTTTTAGTATTTTTATTCAAGATTATGTTTAGAATAGAACAGAACAGAACAGAACAGAACAGAATAGAATAGACCAGGTTGGAAGAGACCTTCAAGATCATCATGTCCAACCTATCATCCAACCCACCTAATCAACTAAACCATGCAACCAAGCACCCTATCATGTCTCCTCCTAAACACCTCCAATGATGGTGACTCCACCACCTCCTCAGGCAGCCAATTCCAATGGGCAATCACTCTCTCTGTGTAGAACTTCCTCCTAACCTCCAGCCTAAACCTCCCCTGGTGCAGGTTCACACTGTGTCCTCTTATTCTGGTGTTGGTTGCCTGGGAGAATAGACCAACCTCTGCCTGGCTACAACCACCCTTCAGGTAGTTGTAGAGAGCCAGAAGGTCACCCCTGAGCTTCTTCTTCTCCAGGCTAAGCAACCCCAGCTCCCTCAGTCTCTTCTCATAGGCTTGTGTTCCAAACCCCTCATCAACTTTGTTGCCCTTCTCTGGATATGCTCCAGCAAGTCAACATCCTTCCTTATCTTGCTAGTATTTGATCTGGTATCTATACTTGTTACTGAAAGGTTTACTCTTTTGTCCACTTCAGAAAGTTGCCTTCTCAAAAGAGTGTCCAAGTTCTTTGCAGGTACATGTGTTGTAAAGCAGCCTTTGGCCAGAAACTTGTTGAGTCACAAAGCAGGTTTTAAATGCAGGAAATCACTGTTACTGATACTTTCTTTTTATTTAATATACAGGCCTGCTTTTCCTCTTAAATCAGCAGTTTGGGAAAGGGCAAGAGAAGAGATGCTGGTATAATCCATTGTTGAAATTCAGAATGTGTCCTGATCCCTTTCATAGAATCACAGAATCATAGAATCAATAAGGTTGGAAAAGACCTCAAAGATCATCAAGTCCAACCTGTCACCCAACACCTCATGACTACTAAACCATGGCACCAAGTGCCACATTCAATCCCCTCTTGAACACCTCCAGTGATGGTGACTCCACCACCTCCTTGGGCAGCACATTCCAATGGCCAACTACTCTCTCTGTGAAGGACTTCTTCCTAATATCCAGCCTAAACCTCCCCTGGCACAGCTTGAGACTGTGTCCTCTTGTTCTGGTGCTGGTTACCTGGGAGAAGAGACCAGTCCCCATCTGGCTACAACCTCCCTTCAGGTAGTTGTAGACAGCAAGAAGGTCTGCCCTGAGCCTCCTCTTCTACAGGCTAAGCAACCCCAGCTCCCTCAGCCTCTCCTCATAGGGCTTGTGCTTGAGGCCTCTCACCAGCCTCATTGCCCTTCTCTGGACACGTTCACGAGTCTCAATATCCTTCTTAAATTGAGTGGCCCAGTACTGGACACAAAAGGAGAGAGGACAATGTCTTTGCTCAGTAAGGACATAATTTTTCCTGTTGCCTTGGTGTAAGTTTACCTTTGATCTGTTGTGCATGGAGTAGAAAGAATTAAGTCCTTCTTGCCTTAAACTCATACTTGAGGACAACACGAGTAGGTAAAGATAGTATATCAGCTTAATATCATATCAGCTTAATGTCTCAGGCGTATAGATCCATGCACATTGAAACACAGAGCGACTGTGTACAGAAGAAAATGGAAGACTTAAAAAATCAGTATTTTGCTGAGACCAGTTTAACTGATGGACAGTCTGCAAAGGCCAGGTCTATTTGCAGGATGGGAATTTTGTGATTTTATGGTTTTCTTTTCAGCTTACACTAACCAAAAACACCTGAGAGTGAGTGTTAAGAGGGCTGGTAATGGAACAACTTTCCCCTATGGCTCTTGACACCTAGGAAGCACGTGGTGAGTTTTTCCTTTTCTTTTGATCGTCAGGGAAGAGGACAAGTGAGGGATAGAATTGTATGGGGTTTTTTGTTATTGAAGGGCAATCTATTATTTTTCTCCTTCCAGACCTGCTACTTCTCAATCCATCCTGAGCCCAGTGATGATAATGAGAGCTTTCATATGCAAATGTGTGAATTTATTTCCACAATACCAAGCCAGTGAGGACTGAAAGAGAATCTACTGTAACGCTGACAGTGACATTGTTCCAAAACCACTCTGCTCCTCAGACTCAGGAAAGGAAGTCTAATCAAATGCCATTCAAGTCTCAAAACCACAGGACTTGCCTTCCTCATCTTTTTGATGCCTCTTTCTCAAATCTTCCTTCGTAGCAAAAGCTCTGACATGCTCACCTGCTCAGCTACATCTGACTGTATTACACCAAGTTGTCTGGCAGAGCTGGGATTTTTCTTCCGTGGCTGGAGAAATGCCTTCAATCCACTCATTTTGTCGTTTCTCTAGAGCACCCAGAAATGGAGGGGGGGGACATGCATTTATCTATGTTGCCTTCTTGTCTATCTGGCCATGGGGAGGTGCAATTTAAGAAATCATGCAGGTTACAGATCTGAATGCTTCACTTTGGTACTTGTTCAAGAACTAATTTAGAATTCAGAATTAAACAGGTTGGAAAAGACCTTTGAGATCATCAAGTCCAACCTATCACCCAACACTATCTAACACTAACTAAACCATGGCAGCAAGTGCCCCATCCAGTCTCTTCCTAGACACCTCCAGTGATAGTGATGGTGACTCCATCACCTCCCTGGGCAGCATATTCCAATGGCCAATCACACTTTCTATTAAGAATTTCTTCTTAATATCCAGCCTAAACCTCCCCTGGCACAGATGAGACTGTGTCCTCTTGTTCTGGTGCTACTTGCCTGAGAGAACAGACCAACCTCCACCTGGCTACAACCTCCCTTCAGGTAGTTGTAGACAGCAATAAGGTCTCCCTGAGGCTCCTTTTCTCCAGGTTAAACAATCCCAAGCTCGGACTGTCCTGTAGAAAAGAGGAAAAGTAACTTTAAGTTACCTTTCATTCTACCTCATCATTCTTTCCTGGGTCTCAGTGCCTAGCAAAACCAGAAAGCTGGGTAGGTCAGATCTCAACAAAGGGAAATATGACTCATGATTTTTAAAAGTACAGCTAGTGAGGAACAAGGATGGATTCCAACAGTTGGCAAAAATCTCACCTTGATTCATATGAGAAAAATCTTATAGAATGGAATGGAATGGAATGGGAATAGAATAGAATAGAATAGAATAGAATAGAATAGAATAGAATAGAATAGAATAGAATAGAATAGAATTGAATTAACCAGGTTGGAAGAGACCTTTGAGATCATCGAATCCAACCTATCATCCAACAACATCTAATCAACTAAACCATGGCACCAAGCACCCCATCCAGTCTCTTCCTAAACACCTTCAGTGATGGTGACTCCACCACCTCCCTGGGCAGCCCATTCCAGTGGCCAATCACTTTTTCTCTGAAGAACTTCTTCCTAACATCCAGCCTTATTGTCTTTGGTGAATTGTCCTACTGCCTCGTACCTGTAGAGGCTTTTCTATGAGAGAGAAAACAACTGAAAATCAAAGCAATCTAGAAGCTGATATCCTTGTGGTCAGTGCCAACTGTTTCCAGTCATCCATCATGTGGCTGTGTTTTCTTTTTTTACAAATACTTATTTGTAATTTTCCTTATACTGAAGGTTTTGAGAAAAATTGGCTTTGTACATGAACCACTGTGTGTTTATGGTCTGCACATGAGAAACCTCCCGTGTAAATAGTTGATATCTCTTTTTCATCATAATAAAACCTGCTTATGAACAATCTAAAATACCTTTATGTTCCAAATTTGTTCAAAACCCAATTTTCTCTACATTCTCTCAATTCTAGACACCCCTCTTGACCTGGGATGCACACTCTTTCTTCCCAGACAGCGTGATTGGCCATTGGAATGTGCTGCCCAGGGAGGTGGTGGAGTCACCATCACTGGAGGTGTTTAGGAAGAGGCTGGATGGGGTGCTTGGTGCCATGGTTTAGTTGATTAGATGGTGTTGGGTGATAGGTTGGACTTGATGATCCCAAAGGTCATTTCCAACCTGGTTAATTCTATTCTAAATGTCTGTAGATGCATTGTTATTACTCTAAGGGAATCAACAGCTGTTTGCCTGTGTCTCAATGCAACAAAGGCAAACTTACCTGAGCGCTGAGCATCTTCTGCTTCTTAAAGATTTCTTCTGTCTTAGTTGATATTGATTGTGGAATTTCTACAAACAAACTCTCTCTCTCTTGGTTTGTGGGGTGCTTTTTTTTGGTGTTTTGTTGTTTTTTTTTCCCAATCATAAAAGTGGGCTATTTTTAAAATAAAGCTTCATTTCCAGTTAATTACCAGGAAATGGAGAAGCATGTGTTTCCTGCCACAATTAATTAGTCTACTGGCTGTTTTGTAGTGCACATAAGTCTGTATTCTAATTATATGGAGACAGTGTCTGCCATGTATCATTAACATCCAATCACTGAGCTATATGTGCAGTTTCACAGATTTCATTTGCCAGGTCAGCTGTCAGAGACAAAGATGGCAAAAACTCATTAAATCATCTTATCCCATCTTCGTGATTAGCATTGCTTTTTCACCTGTAAAGATTCTCTCCAGCCTACAGTTAACTGATGAAGGAAGGGAAAGAAAACCTTCTACTGTTTCAGAAGAAAAAAAGTTCATATTAGTTTGTGGGCCAGGACCTTGCAGATGTGCAATTCGTGGGCAGTTTACCAGCACTGCAAACATTGTAATCATTCTAGAGCAAGGAAAAGAAAATATCCTGTACAGAATTTGAGAGAGGCAAAACTTTCCAAGTATCAGATGAAATGTAGTAGCATGTATTTGTCCCAGTTTGAGGCGATCCTCCCTTGTCTCCCACTGGGGCAGGAAAATGAGACTCAGATAAATGGATTGCAGAAGTGATGGAAAATTTAAATGGAAAAGCAGAGAGTGTTTTGCAGAGAGATACAAGCACAGTGACAAAAAAAAGTTCCCAAAGGATACCCAGAACCCTCCCAGAATTTCCCTTTTCCTTACCTGAGGGTGCACCCAAAACCCCCAGGGCTCTTTCTTCCCCTCTCTCCACTGTTAGGCTAATCTCAGCTGTCCAGATCTGAGATTGCCCTTCCCCCTTCTCCTCCTGGCCTTGAGATAACTCCCATTACCAGCTAGGGATCATCTCCCATGGGAGCAGTGAGGGAAGAAAGAGGAAGGGTGAGACCTTGCTGATAGATTTATAGGGAGCAGGACATTATGAGAATGAAATATGCAGCTTCCTGAGGCCACCCACGGGGCTGGACACCTGGGGCACCAGAGGTGCATCTTGTGTGGTAGCAGCAGAAGGCACCCAGCCCAAACTGCCACAGTATTTCAGCCAGATGCATTGCTGTCATGTTTCAGATATTTTGCTTATTTTCAAGTTAAATGTAAGATTAGGAAAAATCTTTATTTCTGTTTTATACCTGAGGAAAGTGACAGCTTACTAAACAAGCAGCCCCTATGGGTCACCTGTTGTCACCCTCTGTGTGTCTCAGAGCTTTTTGGCTTTAACATGCTCTTGACGTTGCATTTCACTTCTCAAATGTTTATAATCAACCTTTGAATGTTTATAATGAATCTCTCTGACATGTATCTGGAGAGCAGAATCAGCTGCTCTCTCAGTTCTGATGGTTAAAAGACTTTATGCCTGAAAAGGGCAACGAAGTTGGTGAGGGGTTTGGAACACAAGCTCTATGAAGAGAGGCTGAGGGAGCTGGGGTTGCTTAGCCTGGAGAAGAGGAGACTCAGGACAGACCTTATTTCTCTCTACAACTACCTGAAGGGAGGTTGTAGCCAGGTGGAGGTTGGTCTCTTCTCGCCAGCACCAGAACAAGAGGACACAGTCTCAAGCTGTGCCAGGGGAGGTTTAGACTGGTTGTTAGGAAGAAGTTCTATACAGAGAGAGTGATTTGCCATTGGAATGGTCTGCCCAGGGAAGTGGTGGAGTCACCTTCATTGGAGGTGTTCAGGAGGAGACTTGATGGGGTGTTTGGTGCCATGATCTAGTTGTTTAGGTGGGTTGGATTGGTTGATAGGTTGGACACGATGATCTTGAAGGCCTCTTCCAACCTGGTGTATTGTATTGTATTGTATTGTATTGTATTGCATTGTATTGTATTGTATTGTATTGTATTGTATTGTATTGCATTGTATTGTATTGTAACTGATGCCTGAACTGGTCTCTAGCTCTCTGGTTATTTCTTTTTTTTTCCATCCTACCATCTTCTAAGACCATGAACTAATTTCCTTCCTTAATCTGTTTTGGGCTGAGGTTTTTTGTGGTTGGTTGGGTTTTAAGGTGTTAGACTCTGTGGTGGGGTGAGAAAGTTCCCTCCCCACACACAAGGAAAGAAACCACAGCTAGCTCAGTCGGAAAAGCAGATGAAAGCTCTATTTACAGGCAGAAATGGAATGCAATGAATATGTACACAAATATACAATATTTACAATATATACAGAAATACACAGCAATGAAAATGCAGAAAAGCCTTTTCCCTCCAGCCGGCCCGGGTGGTTCCCTGAACCCCCTCTCTCCCTCCCTACCTCTCCTTTTTCCCAAAAAGGGTTAGAGAGAGAGAGAAAGGCAATTAAGGAAGAAAAATTCTGTTAGCTCAAAAGCACATGCAAGAATTAGTTTTCTTATCTGGCCAGCTGTTAACTCAAGGCCGTTCCTGCTTCAGAAAGAGAGAAGCCGTCCAGCCCACAGGACAGAGAAGCACAGACTGCTCCCAGCCTGAACCCAGACCAGACTGAACTAACAGAACCCAAACTTAAAATTGCATTCTACAATCTACCAATGAAATTAGTTTAGACTATCTTGGTTTTGTTCAAATATCAAAAACATTCAGCCAGAGTGTTCAGCAACTGTCTCTTTCTTAAAGGCATAGCCTCAACCGGTCACAGACTCCAATCTTATTCCTTATTGGTTTATTTTTAATTCTGACTTGCTTCTTGTGTGGCTTATGCTCTGGTTCTTATATCACTTTATGGTTGCCTTTGATCTTTGTTTCTTTCTAGTCTTCCCCCCCTAAATTTAGAAGAGACAACAGAACTGTTCATTTATGAAGCTTCAGTTGCATTGTGGCTATACAGAATGGCATTTTCACCTCCCTTCTTTTCTGGATGTCCTCTTTTGTGTGTGTGTGTGTGTGCGGCTGAGAATAATCTAGGAGCAAACAGCTGTTAGCCCAAATCTGCTGTCAGGTGTATAAAGAAAATGAAGATGAGGACTGAATTAAAACAAAACCAATTGAAGCCTTTGGGGTTGCTTTTATTTTTATTCTGAAGATGTTTTAAAGGGAAGAAATAAGGCAGAGATCTCACAGGTGGATCAGAAAGGCAGTTTTACATCAGAGAAAGAAATACAGACTTAAAGTGTTGTGATGTTCTGTTTAAGGTCCCAGCAGTGGCTGGTAGCTTTCTGTGTGAAAGTTGCCTGGGTAATATTCAGACTTGACTAAAGCACTGGTAGGTTGATCTGTTTTGTTCATAATATTTCTGAAGTACTTAAGGGAATGGTATCTAAAATCTTGAGTCCTTCATCAAGTAGAGAAAGGCAAAAGCCTTAAAATCAGTCAAATCTGCTTGATCCCACTTGTGAGCTATGAATCTCCTGAATATTTGTCTGTAATCACACTGTAATGTCTGTACTTAAAGAATGAGATTATCATTTAGTTTTGGCAGTGGGCCTGGGTCCTGGTGGGTAGTCAAGTATCTCCACACCAAGGAGGCTGAACCAGAGGTCTGTGACTTTATGGGTCAGTATAAGTGCGCGGTGTATTTCTGTTTCTACAAAGTGTTCCTCCACTTAGAATTGAAATAAAACACAGTTTGCAAAGATCTAATTAGACGAGAGCAGGTCCAGAGGTCATTGCTTTGGGGATCACACCAATGGGAAGGAAAGGGAGGTTCTTTGACATCAGAAGTGCTCTGGATTCTTGCTAACAGTATCACAGTATCACAGTATCACAGTATAACCAAGGTTGGAAGAGACCCCAAGGATCATCAAGTCCAACCTGTCCCAACAGACCCCACAACTAGAGACCATGGCACCAAGTGCCACGTCCATCTCCCCCTTGAACACCTCCAGGACGGCGACTCCACCACCTCCCTGGGCAGGCCCATTCCAATGACGAATGACTCGCTCAGTGAAGAACTTCCTCCTCACCTCGAGTCTAAACCTCCCCTGGCACAGCTTGAGACTGTGTCCCCTTGTTCTGGTGCTGGTTGCCTGGGAGAAGAGACCAACCCCCTCCTGTCTACAACCACCTTTCAGGTAGTTGTAGAGGGCAATGAGGATACATACCACTCGACTTCACAGCACAATGGTGATATGCAAGTCCCCCGTGGAATCCTAAGCAGAGCGCTAGGTAGGGATGGTGGTGCTTTTTTTGGCACAAGTTGGTTTTCTGATGTTGAAGGTACAGAGGTCTAGCCTACAGTCAGCTTCAGCATGCTGACCCATTAGATTTTAAGCAGGCAAGTAATTTTGACAGTCATGTTAATGTTAATTTAGGAGGCCATCCTTTTTCTGAATCTCCTAGGTTTTCTCCTACCACCAAATCTTTTCCACCAAAAGATTGTTTGCTGCTGGAAACTGTCATGATGCCAATGGGTTCTTTTCAGCAAAGTTTACTGAACTGCTTTACTGTAACTCATCAGAGAGACATGAAAGATGATAAATCAAAGGAAAGTGGGGATGAGGGAGAAGGGGAAGGGAAAGAAGAAACAGCCCAGCTGTGTGTTTCAAATTCTGTACTTTCTTAAAGATTAGGTCTATTTGTGCCCATGGGTTGATTTGGCTGCATATTCAGATTAATTTTGACTCTATTTTCAGAGCAATCTGAGGGCCCTAGAAACTCAAAATGTCTTCAAAATAAAGACACAATGCTTTGTAGTACACCTTCTGCATTTTTCTGAGCATAGGTAAACACACATGCATTTGACTGGACCAAGAATGCAGACCTCCTCACTTGAAGAGCAGTTCCCAAAAAGTCAGCAATAACTTGAATCACATAACTAGAACATGTTGTACTCTAACTGGCAATAAAAGTTGCTTCTTAAATACGCTAACACTCTATTCACATGCACCTGAACTTAGATTGAGGACCATACCATACCCTCTTGATCTAATCAGATAACTTTATTTCTTTAGGGTGAAAGGTGAAATTGACTATATAACAGGTAGTCCTGTTACTGAAAGGAAATGGCATATTGCTTCAAGGCTTCATACTAGAATAGAAGATAGAATAGAATAGAATAGAATAGAATAGAATAGAATAGAATAATAGAATAGAATAGACCAGACCAGGTTGGAAGAGACCTTTGAGGTCATCGAGTCCAACCTATCATCCAACACTACCTAATCAAATAAACCATGGAACTGAGCACCCCATCCAGTCTCTTCCTAAACACCTCCAGTGATGGTGACTCCACCTCCTCCCTGGCCAGCACATTCCAATGGCCAATCTCTTTTTCTGGGAAGAACTTCTTCCTAACCTCCAGCGTAAACCTCCCCTGGTGCAGCTTGAGACTGTGTCCTTGCATTGTAGTGCTGGTTGCCTGGGAGAAGAGACCAATCCCCACCTGGCTACAACCTCCCTTCAGGTACTTGTAGACAGCTATAAGGTCTCCTATGAGCCACCTCTTCTCCAGGCTAAGCAACCCCAGGCCCCTCAGCCTCTCCTCATAGGGCTTGTGCTCTAAACCCCTCCCCAGCTTTGTTGCCCTTCTCTGGACATGTTTCAGCAACTCAACATCTTTCCTAAACTGTGAGGCCCAGAACTGGACAAAGTACCACTTAAGTGCATGAGAACTTAATTTTATAGCTCTTACAGCTGCATCCCTTCATCCAAGTGCAGCTAGACATGCCACCATCTTGTCACTTATTGGTGTCACCATTACAACTCTGCAAGAAGAACATAGAATCATACAGAATCAATAAGGTTGGAAAAGACCTCAAAGATCATCAACTCCACCATCCAACACCTCATGACTACTAAACCATGGCTTCAAGTGCCACATCCAATCCTCTCTTGAACGCCTTCAGGGACGGTGACTCCACCACCTCCCTGGACAGCACATTCCAATGGCCAACAACTCTCTCTGTGAAAAACTTTCTCCTCACCTCCAGCCTAAACATCCCCCGGCACATCTTGAGACTGTGTCCTCTTGTTCTGGTGCTGGTTGCTGCTACTGTATGCGTAGATATTGTGTGTATCTGTACATCATAGAACTAAAACTTATGGCATTTGAACACCACCTACTGATGTTCATGTGTTTTCAACACTGTGCAACGTGCCTTGTTATTCAGATTCACTCTTGATAGCTTAATGATACAGTAGCAGTTATGCTTAAGAAGATAAAAAAAAAGAAAGAAAACCCTTGGTTGTGTGGTTTCTTTCTGCAAGTGTTGTGATCATTAGATGTCTCTTCCCTTAAAGAACTTCAATTCAGTCACATTTTAAAAAATAATCTCCTGAGGCAGTAGCTGACTCAAGAGGGTGTTAATTCTGCATGGTGGTTTATTGTACAGGGTCAGCAGTTCAAGTCCACCCCAGCTCCTTGTCTAAGTACATTAAGAAAATGGAGTGTGCCCTTTCTGCCAGTTAACTCATAAAATATGCATCCACCTCACCATAGCTGCTAATTGTCTCTCCTGGTGTCCAAACTTAGTAGAGAGGCCAAGAGGTGAGAGAAACTATGAAAAATGAATTACTCTCCCATGCAAGTAGCAATCCCATCGAAGAATGTTAGCTGGGAATTAGGTTTATGGTGGAAAGGAAAGCCTGCATCACCATTGCTTTTATGTCAACAGCCAATATTGATTGTCAGACTAGTTTGCCTGGAGGAGTGCTATGTTAAATAAATAAAAATAGATTTCTTTTTTCTGTGGAAAAGAACCAGTTACTGGAAAGATCTGGATGGTGATGCATCAAGATCAAGCGCACATGGCATCTGTCTGTCCGTACGATTGAGCAGTGGGACAGGTCCTGGAGTCTTGTAGTCAAGTGCAGGTGAAGAGAACACACAGAGAGAAATATCCAGTTTAACAGACTGTGAGGTCTCAATGTTCTGCCCTGCAGCTCATGAAACAATGCTCTTCTAATTACTCTGATTTCAAAACAGACAGAGTTCATCCTGTGACAGCAAAACTAATTATTTGTGAACAGTTTGTGGCAGTTTGCTGAGAAGGAAAGCCAGGTGAGATTGTTTGAAGCACCTGCAACAAAGCCAAAGCCTTGAGTTTTCAGTTACCACTGAGGGTCAAAATTATTGAATGTTCACTAAGGGACCTTTGCTGAATCAGAGAATCACAGAAACATTCAGGTTGGAAAACATTTTTGGGATCACCATGTTCAACTGATAACCCTACTCTACAAGGTTCACCCCTAAACAATATCCCCAAGCACCACATCCAAACCACCTTTAAACACATCCAGGGTTGGTGACTCAACCACCTCCCTGGGCAGCACATTCCACTGCCTGACCACTCTTTATGTGAATTTTTTTTTCCTAATGTCCACTCTAAACCTACCCAGTTGCAGCCTGAGGCTTTTCCTTCTTGTTCTACCACTAAATATGTGAGAAGAGACCAGCACCAGCCTCTCCACAATGTCCTTTCAGGTAGTTGTAGACAGAGATGAAGTCTCCCCTCAGCCTTCTCTTTTCCATACTAAACAGCCCCAGCTCCTTCAGTTGCTCTTCATAAGGTTTATTCTCCAGGACCCTCACAGCTTTGTTGCCCTTCTCCGCATTTGCTCCAGCACCTCCACACCACTTCTGTATTGAGGTGCCCAAAACTGGACACAATGCTTGAGGCATGGCCTCACCAGAGCTGAGTACAAGGGGACAATCACCTCCCTACTCCTGCTGGACACAGCATTTCTAATACACAGCCAGGATGCCATTGGCTTTCTTGCCACCTGGCACACTGCTTGCTCATATTCAGTTGCTTGTCAATTAGAACCCCCAGGCCCCTTTCTGCCAGACAGCTTTCCAGCCACACTTCCCCAAGCCTGTAGTGTTTCTTGGGGTTGTTGTGACCCAACTGCAGGACCTGGCACCAACACTCCCACCTAACCTGGTTTCATTTGCAAACTTGCTGATGACACACTCTCTGTCTTCATCAAGGTCATCAATAAAGATGTTAAACAGAAGTGGTCCCAGCACTGAGCCCTGAGGAACACCACTTGTGGGCAGCCGCCAGCTGGATTTAACTCCATTGACCACCACTCTCTGGGCCTGTTCATCCAGACTGCTTTCCTCCCAGAGTAGGTGGGTTGTCCCACTTATATGCCAGACAGACTATGATATTTTCCTAACAGGACCTCTGCATTCATTTCATAATCAATAGATAAAGGCACTGGTTTGGAAGACAGTGCCTTCAGATCCTGATGTGCCTGCTAAGCTACGCAGAAGTGAGCTGACAGTGAAATTCATGAGCTCTTAGCAAGCAGGTTTGCATAGCTTGACAGTGGGGGAAGCAGGGAGAAGAATACAAATGGTTTTGGGGCACTGGAGGCAGTCAAGCCCCCTGCCTACTTCAGTATGAAATGGCCTAAGTGCAGCCATCTCTTTGGTTGAAGCTTTGAAAAGAGGGGCAGCTCTTATTTTGAATGACGAAGAAAAGCAGGAGAAAGGGAGTTTAGGTTCCTTCTTTCTTCTGTGATTTTTCCTGTTGCCTTGAATTCTCCTCAATATCTTTATCAATGACCTGGGTGAGGGAATTGAGTAGCTAGGAGGGAGTGTTGATCAGCTCGAGGGTTGGAAGGCTCTACAGAGGGACCTGGACAGGCTGGATCAATGGGACAAGGCCAATTGTATGAGATTCAATATATCTAAGAACTGGGTCCAGAACTTCAGTCACAACAGCCCCAAGCAATGCTACAGGATTGGGGAAGAGTGACTAGAAAGCTGCACAGCAGAGAAAGATCTTGGGGGTGCTGATCAACAGCCAGGTGAATGTGAGCCAGCAGTGTGCTCCCGTGGCCAAGAAGGCCATCAGGATCCTGGCCTGTATCAGTAATAGTGTGGCAAGCAGGACCAGGGAAGTGATTGTCCTCTTGTACTCAGCAGTGATGAGGCCGCACCTTGAGTGCTTGTTTCAAGCC
>CM037640.1:6798997-6866196 GCA_015227895.2 Colaptes auratus
GAGATACTAACTTCCCTCTGCCTGACCTTGGCTACACTGCTTTTGTTGTGACTGGTATTAACCTTCTCTGCTTCTGTCTTTGTCCCTTTTGCATAGGGGGGTAAGTGGGAGGCAGGGAGGGAGAACCTAGTAGCTTCCCTGGTCCTTGGCCAGGGGGCTTCTTGTGCTGTTCATAATTGTAAATATCTGTAAATATTGTAAATACTGTGTATTGTGTGCATATTCATTGCCACTCCATTCTAGGTTGTGTTTGTGTTTGTAAATACAGCTTTCATTTGCTTCCAGCTGAGCTGGTCTGGCAAATTTGATGTTGGGGGGTAGAATTTCAACCCACCACACAGAGAATTTCTCCTCTGTAAGTCTTATCCCCACAGTCCACTGAACTCTGTGGTGGTATTTCTATTGCCTTTGGTGTGCTTAGGATGAGCAATAGTGACTGCTGAGTACTTTAAACATATGAATCTGATTTCATGGCAGCCCTGTACAATGGATGTCACTACTCCTGTTACTGGTAAGGAAAGAGAAGTCTGGAGACCTTACATGAACTACCTGTGATCATGAAACAACCCTGTGGGAAAGCTGAGAAGCAAATAACTATCTCCTGTCTGGTCTTATCTGGATGGCCAGTCTGCCCCCTTGGCATAACACCGGCAGCTACTAACTTGTTAGCAGATCTTCACGAAGTGAAATAACTACTCCTACAACTGCTACCTGCATAATCATACTTGGATTTGCAACGATCCTTCCTCACCCATACTGTGTATTCATCATATCTCAAAGATCCACCTGGAGATCCACCAGCTGCCAACCTGAGTATCTAGGGAGCTTTCATCTCTCCATAATCTCCCTGGTATGGTGAGATTGAGGCAGGGCAAGAAGGTTGGCTTACTGAGATGCTGGATCAAAACGCAGCTGTATGGCAGCTGACATGCTGAACTTTGCTGCAGTTGCTCTGTAGTGTTAACTATAGCAGAGGGCATTACTACAGAGCTTATCTCTCATAACTGAAGTTCAAATATAAACCCTAGGACAGTGAATTCATGCATAATGTAACAGTTGGTGGGTTGCTCATAGATACAATATCTCTCTTCAGTGTAAATTGCAAGATAAGATGAAAGTGCATCTTCCCAGGGAGGCACAGACAAGAAATTCCAGTCTATGTGAAAAAAAAGTTTGGTAAGAGCTATCAGGCTGATATAATGTTTATTTACTGCAGATAAGCATGGTCAGACTACTCACCTGCTTCCAGAACAATCTAGAAACTCTCTGAAGTGGCAGGGCACAACTGGCAGACTGCTGCGTTCTCAGTGTGCTTTCTATGTGCCAGAAATTCTGCCTGATAGTTCTGGACCATTTTATATGGACTCCCCATGTAAGCATTGAAGTCAGGTAAAAAGCACTTAATGCACTGGTTCCAGCTGGGATAGATTAAAAAAAGTAAATAAATGCATGAACATTAAATGACTAAAAAATGGAATACTCTTCCATTACGCTATCCCTAGTAGGCTGCAGTATCCCTGTATGAAGCAAAAATCAGTGCGCTCCTAAGAGACACGAGCTTACTAGTATTATTCAAAGAAGCAGGAGAGAAAAGTATCCTGAATTTCTTATATTTTGAAATTACTTCATCAGAAAAGCATCTCCACAAGCAGAAAAGCTTTCTGGTGTCTTTTTAGTCTGTGCCAAGTTTACTGATGTGTCTGGTAATTTAAGGCAACAAAATGGGCAGGCCTCCATAGATCTCAGTTCAGCTGCTGTGTCCACAGTCAGTCCTCCTTTGAGCTTGGATGGTGGAACTGCCCTGTAGACCTAGCTTGGATGCTTCTGCCAGGCTCCCTCCTCTGGGTTTAGGGACTGTGCAGGAGTTTAATTTCCCTTTCTCCAGTGAATGAGCTGGGGCTCCATGTCATTTTCCTCTGGGATCTGAAGTTATGGGTTTCTGTCTAAGATGGGTACCTGACCTGAAACCTAGATCACCCAGGTCAACCCCAGTTGTCTGACAAGTCTGCAAGTTTGATTCCCTGCTAAGTGCTAGGACTTAATAGTTCTCTGTACTTTATTGTCAGGAAACATCTGCATTGTGCAGGCTCCCAGAGGAGTCAGTTGTGTTTAATGACTTCCATCTCCTGGGAAATGAGGTGAGCGTATATAGAAACAAGATTACACTGATAGCAAGCACCAACCTAAACAAAGTTTCTACACTACTATGTATAGTGTAAACATCATAAGAAACACCTTATCCCCATGGTGGTTGTAGCCTGCATAGCAAGAGGGCAAATTACAGGGAAGGAGGAACACAGATGTTAAAAATGATTTGACTTCACACAGGAGGTCTCCTTCTGTGGCAGCACAAATATTTAGGGTCAAAGTCCAGGCAGTTAGTTTCAAAACTACAACTGTTCCCACTGACTATCATTTGTACATAATTTTGTGGGGAGCTGCCCCTCTCCTTGATCTGTTGGAAGGAAAAGGAAATTTTCTGAGAGCAGCCTGAGCTCAAATCTCAGTTGCTCTTTGGGGAAGCCATTGTTTTGGTCTATTGCTGCCTTTCTGTTTGTTTGGGTCATTTTGTGTTTGTTTGTTTGTTTTTCTGTTTTTTTTTTTCCTCTTGTGAAGCACAGGATTATCATTCCTTCACTTTCTCCTTCCTCCTCCTTGCCAAAACCTGTGTTGTTAGGACCTTAGCCTATCAAAGCAGTAAATCCCAGGGAATTGTTCCCAGGCCCTCAGAAATGTGTTCCAAGCTCTCTCTGCACTGCGTTTTACTAGCTACAGCACAGGTTATCACTCTTTTTAGTGTTTCCATCCAAAGTAAAGGAATTGAGGAAAATAGAGGTGGGTGGATCCATCAAAGTTTGAAAAGAACAAGCTGAAATAGGAACATAATAGGAAACGATAAGTTTAGGGACAATTACAAGGTAGTGACTGAAGTGGTGTGCCCATTGGGAACAATCTGAACTTATTTGTTCTCGTGACTATTGCATTTGGATGTCAGCTGTCTCCAGTGGCAAGCACACCAACTGATTATCTGGTATAAATCTGCATAATTTGTCATTATACATAATGTAGTTAAGTTACTTCAGGCTAAGTCTTTCAGTTTATTCACATGAGCAGATTTTACAGAGAGCACAATAAGGGCACTCGGATGACACGTGCATATCCCTCCCATGGCTCTGGGTGCTTGTGATACTAGGTAGCAACCTGAAGCTGGTCGAGTGTCCTGGAGGTGTGGGGAACTATTAACATATACCCAAAGCATCTGCTGCTGCTTTGAGGTTCCTAGGTAGAGTTTTGCTGTGGCATGCACTGTTTTAAATTCTGAGTTGTGTGTGAATGCATACAGGATTTTTTGCAAAAGAATTAGCAGAGCAAAGCTGTCTCTGTCTGCAGTTCTCCATTGTAGCTCTCATCTGTGTGTGAGCTACTTCCAAAATTAATATCAACTTCACTTAAAACTACTGCAAATGTACTGCTTAAAGGGCTGTAATACCTGTAGCTTCTAGTGGTTATTAAATGGCTTGGGTTCATTTTGTGTAGTAGCTGAGTCTCATCCATCTTGCTGTGAAAAGCCTTCTATTAGTATTGCAAGTCAAGCTGCTTTCTTGTGGATAGAGCTATCTTCATGTTCCATATTGAAGACTGAATTCATATTTCACTCTTTCTGGGATGAAGATAGTGTCACAGCTTTCAGATTTAACGTCATCTAGCTGACCCCAGGCCGAATGCAGACACTCCTCTAAGTGTGCCATCTAATGGTACCCTAGAGAAGGATGAAGATGAATACTGTGTCCAGTTCTGGGCCCCTCAGTTTAGGAAGGATGTTGAGTTGCTGGAATGTGTCCAGAGAAGGGCAACAAGGTTGGTGAGGGGTTTGGAACACAAGCCCTATCAGGAGAGGCTGAGGGAGCTGGGGTTGCTTAGCCTGGAGAAGAGGAGGTTCAGGCGAGACCTTATTGCTGTCTACAACTACCTGAGGGGAGATTGTAGCCAGGTGGGGGTTGGTCTCTTCTCCCAGGCAGCCAGTACCAGAACAAGAGGACACAGTATCAGGCTGCGCCAGGGGAGGTGTAGACTGGATGTTAGGAGGAAGTTCTATACTGAGAGAGTGATTGCCCATTGGAATGGTCTGCCCAGGGAGGTGGTGGAGTCACCATCATTGGAGGTGTTCAGGAGGAAACTTGATGGGGTACTGGGTGCCATGATCTAGTTGTTTAGGTGGATTGGATTGGTTGATAGGTTGGACACGATGATGTGGAAGGTCTCTTCCAACCTGGATTTATTGTATTGTATTGTATTATCCATGAAGGCTCATTGAGGACACACTGGTCACTTTATATAGCATTCATCATAAGGTATTTATAACTTCTGAAGGCTGTGTCTGTCCTAAGAGATCACAGTAAGAGTGAAAGCAATGGAAAGTACATTTTTCCAGGCATAGTATGAGACTAATATCTTTTGTCTTACTCTGAGTTCTGAATTGGTTCTGGTGGTAAATTGCTGGCTACAATCCCCATCTTAAGATGATCCAGTGTTGGGATCAGTTTTATGGAAGCTCTGTCTTGGGCACATTTTCCTAATTCCTCCATTTCTCTGATAGTTTTGTGTATGCTCCTCTAACCATCTCAAGTATCTTGACAAATACTTTAGACTGTAATTTCAATTTGAATCTCTTTACATAATTACTCATTTATGGTTCCTCAGTCTTATGAAAGCATGAATGAGAAAACTACTCTCTTTGGATTAACAATAGTGATTATGTCTATTAGCAACAACAGAAAATCCCTTATTATAGTTAGGGATTAAGAAGACTAAAATAAATTCATGAGAAGAGCAGAGTCAAAAAAAAATGTCTCCTTGCCCACATAAATGTTTTCTCTCTTCTGGTAGGGATAAACCAGGACTCCTCCACTAGCATAGAAAAATGGAAACAAAATGATAAGTGAAAAAAACAGAATAAAGTCCATGGAAACAAACATACATATACATATGTGTGTGTGTGTGTGTGTGTGTATGTGTACACACACACCTGTATGCATTCAACACCAGCCAAAGAGACTCTCATAGTTTAGTTTCAGAGTTTCATAGTTTCAGTTAGGGTTGGAAAGGACCACAAGGATCATCTAGTTCCAACCCCCCTGCCATGGGCAGGGACACTCTACACTAGATCAGGCTGGCCAGAGCCTCAGCCAGCCTGGGCTTAAACACCTCCAGGGATGGGGCCTCAACTACCTCCCTCAACAACCCATTCCAGGGCCTCACCACTCTCACAGTGAAGAACTTCCTCCTCATGTCCAGCCTGAATCTCCCCACCTCCAGCTTCATCCCATTCCCCCTAGTCCTATCACTCCCTGATAGCCTGAGAAGTCCCTCCCCAGCCTTCTTGTAGGCCCCCTTCAGATACTGGAAGGCCACAATGAGGTCACCTCGGAGCCTTCTCTTCTCCAGACTGAACAGCCCCAACTCCTTCAGTCTGCCCTCATAGGAGAGGTGCTCCAGCCCTTCTTGTGGCCCTTCTCTGGACACCTTCCAGCACCTCCAGATCCCTCTTGTAATAAGGGCTCCAGAACTGGAGGCAGTGCTCCAGGTGGGGTCTCACCAGCACTGAGGGGGAGAATCACCTCCCTTGACCTGCTGGCCACACTTCTCCTGCTGCAGCCCAGGATCTGATTGGCTTTCCAGGCTGCAAGTGCACATTGAGAGCTCCTGTTGAGCTTCTCGTCCACCAGCACCCCCAAGTCTCTCTCCTCTGGGCTGCTCCCCAGCCAGTCACTGCCCAGCCTGTAGTTGTGCCTGGGATTGCCTCGACCCAGATGCAGGACCCTGCACTTGGTCTTGTTGAAGCTCCTGAGGTTGGCTTGTGCCCACCTCTCCAGCCTGTCAAGGTCCCTCTGGATGGCATCCCTTCCCTCCAGTGTGTCTGCTGCACCACACAGCTTGGTGTCATGCACCACACAGCTTGGTGTCATAGACTCTCATAGACTCTCATAGAATCATAGAATCAATAAGGTTGGAAAAGACCTAAAAGATCATCAAGCCCAACCTGTCACCCAAGACCTCATGACTATAGAATCATAGAATCAATAAGGTTGGAAAAGGCGTTGCCTGAGCTTAAGAAATTCAAACCTCATGATCCTTGCTCTGCTTGATGATGGTCCTTCAATAGGCTGGCACAAGCCTATGTTTCATGAAGTTCAATACTGGATCTGGAGGTGTGGGGAAGAAAAACCAAAACCAAACCCCTTTTTCCTAAAGTTTACATTTTCACTAACTACATCTGGGGAGAAGATATATGTTGGGGGAGACTATTCAAATGTATTGCAGTTCCCAAAGCTCTCCTCAGCTCTTCTCTCGAGCTCCAGTAAATGGTAACTATTTTCCCACAATATAAATCAATTAGGGTTTTTAAAAAAATATCTTCCACATGTGTTTCTTTTATCTGACTGATTTCTCCTGATCCCCAGGGTTTTCAATAGATAATATATTGCAAAATTCATGACTTTTGTAGAGTTTGATACAGCTGTGAAGATGACAACATGTAAGGCCTTGGAACACATAATCACAGAGTCAACAAGGTTGGAAGAGACCTCAAAGATCATCAAGTCCAACCTGTCACCACAGACCTCATGACTAAACCATGGCACCAAGTGCCACATCCAATCCCCTCTTGAACACCTCCAGGGATGGTGACTCCACCACCTCCCTGGGCAGCACATTCCAATGGCTAACAACTCTCTCAGTGAAGAACTTTCTCCTCACCTCCAGCCTAAACTTCCCCTGTCTCAGCTTGAGACTGTGTCCTCTTGTTCTGGTGCTGGGTGCCTGGGAGAAGAGACCAACACCCTCATAGCTACAACCACCCTTCAAGTAGGTTTGGTCATATTTTGTGTTGCTGAGAATATGCAAACCTTGCAATCCATGTGAATTAGATATCCATTTAAAAAAAAATGGAGCTAAGGAAAGTATCTAGATCCTCATTTTAAGTCTGTCACTAAAGTTCTGGTATTAGGGCCTGTCATCATCAAATCCAAGTTTAATCTACAGGACCATATAGGACAGAAACTAAATTCCAGCTTTAATGTGAAGGAAATTGCAGTAATTATAATGAAAGTGCTGACAACCACCATGAAGGAAGTGTTACATAGCCTAATTTTTCAGGTTCAGAAACAAATAAGTTGGCAGCTAAATTAGGTTTTCTTCAAATAATGTCCAGGTAGAAGAGAAAAACTGTAGGGAGAAGAAAAGGCTTGAAGTGTAGCCTACAGTGTAGGCTCACCACCAATTTAACAATACAGACTAGAAATGCTTAAGGCTAGCAAAAGAAAGACTGTGCTCTGCTAAACATCTTTTGTATAGTGTATGCTTTCTTTCATCTCCAATTATGGTCTGGTTTTCATTTTGGTGTTTTCTTTTTCCTTTCTTTATTGTACTTTGCCCTTTCTTTATTGTACTTTGCCCACCAGGGTTATGGGAGGGCCCAGGAAATATTAGTTGCATTCCTGGCTTTTCTCTGAGCTTTCAGTGTGTGATTCCATATCTCCAGTTCCTGAGTGCAACCAAAATCTCTACTGCACCAGGATGTTATAAGGTTAAAACACACCTAATAGCTTTGAGATATTTGGATGGTGATAAGCATGTAAGTGGCTATCAGGGAGAACTAGACAAATCTCAGCCACCTCAGTTCACTCCCCATGAAATATAATCCAGCTGGCTAAGTTTTGGATTTTGTTTTACACCACAATGCCTTATTAGGTAAGAGTGAATCACTTGCTCTTGTTTCCCCCATGGATGTTCCTGTCTGATAAATTCACCTCTGTTGTTGTAATAGTGTTCGATTCACCCCGAGGAAAGCTTCCAGGACAAGATGTAAGCAGGCAAAGATGTTTATTGCATTATACAGCAAAGTTATACAGTCTTTCTGAAAGCATAGGTGTCACATCTTAATTGGCTGTTTTCTACTGGCATGTGTGCAATTAAGGCATAACAGAGGTTAAAATAACAAAACAATATTTGAACACATCCAACTAAACTCTGCCTAATTTCTCTCCTTCAGTTACAAGGTGTTTACATTCTTCTCTGGGTTACAGATTAAACATAGCCTTCTCCAGTTTGAACAAAGGCGAACCATAGAATCAGAGAAACATAGAATCAATAATGTTGGAAGAGACCTCAAAGATCATCAAGTCCAACCTGTTACCCAACACCTCATGACTACTAAACCATGGCACCAAGTGCCACGTCCAATCCTCTCTTGAACACCTCCAGGGACAGTGACTCCATCACCTCCCTGGGCAGCACATTCCAATGACAACCAACTCTCTCGGTGAAGAACTTTCTCCCCACCTCCAGCCCAAACTTCCCCTGGTGCAGCTTGAGACTGTGTCCTCTTGTTCTGGTGCTGGTTGCAAGAGAGAAGAGACCAAGCCCTTCCTGGCTACAACCACCTTTCAGGTAGTTATAGAGAGCAATGAGATCACCCCTGAGCCTCCTCTTCTCCAGGCTAAACAATCCCAGCTCCCTCAGCCTCTCCTCATAGGGCTGTGCTCAAGGCCTCTCCCCAGCCTTGTTGCCCTTCTCTGGACATGTTCAAGTGTCTCGATGTCCTTCCTAAACTGAGGGTCCCAGAACTAGACACAGGACTCAAGGTGTGGCCTAACCAATGCAGAGTACAGGGGCACAATGACCTCCCTGCTCGTGCTGGCCACACTGTTCCTGATGCAGGCCAGGATGCCATTGGTCCTCTTGGCCACCTGGGCACACTGATGGCTCATGTTTAGGTGGCTGTCAACTGGAGGCCGCTCACCAGTGGTGTCCCCCAGGGATCAGTGCTGGGCCCCATCCTGTTTAATGTCCTCATTGATAATCTAGATGAGGGGACTGAGTTAGTCATCAGTAAATTTGCAGACAACACCAAGTTGGGAGCAGGTGTTGATCTGTTAGAGGGTAGAAGGGCTCTGCAGAGGGACCTTGACAGGCTGGACAGATGGGCAGAGTCCAACATGATGGCATTCAACAAGACCAAGTGCCAGGTGCTGCACTTTGGCCACAACAACCCCATGCAGCACTACAAGCTGGGGTCGGAGTGGCTGGAGAGCTGCCAAACAGAAAGGGACCTGGGGGTACTGATTGACAGGTGGCTGAACATGAGCCAGCAGCCAATGGCATCCTAGCATGCATCAAGAATAGTGTGGCCAGCAGAAACAGGGAAGTCATTGTGCCCCTGGACTCAGCACTGGTTAGGCCACACCTTGAGTCTTGTGTCCAGTTCTGGGCCACTCAATTGAAGAAGGACATTGAGACACTTGAGCGTGTCCAGAGAAGGGCAACGAGGCTGGGGAGAGGCCTTGAGCACAAACCCTACGAGGAGAGGCTGAGGGAGCTGGGGTTGTTTAGCCTGGAGAAGAGGAGGTTCAGGGGAGACCATCTTGCTGTCTACAACTACCTGAAGGGAGGTTGTAGCCAGGTGGGGGTTGGTCTTTTCTCCCAGGTAATCAGCACCAGAACATGAGGACACAGTCTCAAGCTTCACCAGGTGAAGTTCAGGCTGGAGGTGAGGAGAAAGTTCTTCACAGAGAGAGTTGTCAGCCATTAAAATGTGCTGCCCAGGGAGGTGGTGGAGTCACCATCTCTGGAGGTGTTCAAGAGGGGATTGGACGTGGCACTTGGTGCCATGGTTTAGTAGTCATGAGGTGTTGGGTGACAGGTTGGTCTTGATGATCTTTGAGGTCTCTTCCAACCTCATTGAGTCTATAATTCTAACTCATTCTACTTAACTGCATGAGTTCATTACTTTCTTATCAGTTAGTTTCAACAAACTGATAAAATAGTCACCTTCTTTCAGTCCTTAGAAAGCAAACCCAACATCCCTATCCACTTTACCCTATCTTCTGGGAAAGGCGAGGGGTGGGACGTGGGGTGGGATTTGCATATTTTTATCCTTTACTTGCAACCTTTTAATTTTAGATCAAGATTACTCATTAGATATAACCTGGCTTGTACTGTCAAATATCTCTGGTGTAGGATTGAATCCAACAAAGTCACATAATAAGAGGGGAAAAAAAAAACCCAAGCCCTTAAATAATTTAAACTCATTATTCTACTAATCCTTCCATTCTCCTAGGCTCCCTGGAGGTGTATTAGGAGGTAATTGAAAACACTTTAATACACTGTAAAAGGCATTTGAGAATAATGTAGTCAGTCCTTCGTAAGTCCCTACTTCATTGCTGGCTGTTTAATAACAAGAGCTGACTTCAAGAGGGATAAAGAAAACCCAAACATGCAGACCAAACCAAAAAGAAAACCTTGCACATACGAAACAAAACCACCTTGTGGTGGTTTGAGCCTTAACTGGGAGTTAAGAGCTCAGGTGGGGGCAAGGCTGAGAATCTCTCCCCCACTCCCCCCCTCCTCCCTCCCAACAGAGAGAGGAGAAAAGGAAGGAGCAAATTCACCAAACAATAATTTGGAGTTGGCTTGGAAGTAGAGAGGTAAAGAGTTGTCTTTAAACAATATATATATATATAACAATAACAGGAAAAGGTTCACAAGGGCAAGGAACAAGGATGGATGGGAGGGGGACAAAAACAAGAGAATAACACAAACCCAGCCTTTCTCTGAGGAAGCATGGAGGCAGCAGGGAGAAGGATCAGGTCCGACCATGTAGCAGAGGAGCAGGAGGGCAGCTGCAGTAGCTCTCATCCAGCAGAAGCAGAAGCCAGAAAAGCCAGGGCCAACGGCTAGGATGTCCTGCTTTTTATACCCTAGCTGGGCAGGGAGGGGGGAGTGGAACAGACTCAGCTTCCCAGGCAAAAAATGCCCTGCAGGGAGTAAAAAGTACCTGCAAACCCTCCCCCCCTGCTTTGTTCTTTTGTTCTCAGTAAAGGGTGTTAACCCACCACACACCTAGAGAGAATAATGTGCATTTACTGCATGTATGTACAATATCTATCTCACAGAGCTGTCTTCATTTTAAGGAGAATTGGCTGAGCATTCAGAGAAGCACGTGTAGGCTGGGAAAGGGTAGTACCTAATGCTTGTTGCAGGGCATTGACACAGGATGTCCTAAGGTTCCAGTCCCCTTATCTGTTGCTATGTATGCAACCCTGCGTGATACTTCTGGCAATTTACATCCAATTTATCTTGTGTGGGAAGTGCTGTCGCTACCTCTTTACTGCATGAAGCTTAAATTAATTACTGGTTTTCAAATCACAACAAGCTCCCTGATAAAAAAAAAAAGTTGCTGTAGAAGTTGAAAACATTGTCGTTGCTCCCAAACACCACAGCAGGTGTTTAAATGTCAGTTCTGATAGGTGGTGCTTTGATACAGGATTGAATTATGCCCAGAAAACGCTTTCTTGTACAGAGGAGAGTATAAAGATTCACTTCCCCGAGGAGAATATAGAGAGGAGATATTTTAGCTTTTACTTACATATAATAACACATTTGACAGTTGGCAGGCTGTGTTTGGGGATGGGCAGCATTTAGAGCATCACTGGACACTGCAGTGTGTGAAAACTGTGATTTCCTAGTTGCAGTCAATTTATGATTCAGAGACAACTTCATCCTACCTATAAATTTATTTCCCATGGTTGCGGTGCCTCTGCCAGTTCACAAATGAATTCTGATTCAAGACACTTCAGATTCTTGCTTTGAAAGCAATGACTTCAGTCAATAAAGCTTATTTTTTTTGGTAATATTTTGAACCCAGGCACTGAACAGAATGAGGAGTCAGTGGTGGATGAGGGAGGGTTTTGCCTCTAGATCATATGGTTTGAAAAGCTTGCCTGGAATAGTAGCACTAAAGGAATTGATGTTGTGTAAAGACTGGCCAGCGATTGACACAAAAAGGAGTGCGCTGGTGTTACCTCAGTCCTGGGACAACACCACACCTGGGATTTTTAGGCTGTCTTAGGAAATCTGCAAGGACTAGAAGATTTTTCAGCTCTCACTTTTTGTTCCACAGTAGCCAGCTAGTCCAACAGGCCAGTGAAGAGCAGGGGGTAATTCATCTCCTTATATTTCCTTGTGTTGTCACCAATAGCTCTGATGGTTTTAAAACTCTGCCACTTAGTGTTGCATAAGGTAAACCAACTGAGTTATATACAGTGACAGGCTGATGTATTATTTATATTGTCTCCTTCTTGTGTCTCTTGCTATTTACAGATGTTACAGAGAGGGACCTGGGGGTGCTGGTTGATGGGAGGCTGAACATGAGCCTGCAGTGTGCCCAGGCAGCCAAGAGGGTCAATGGCATCCTGGCCTGCATCAGGAACAGTGTGGCCAGCAGGAGCAGGGAGGTCATTGTGCCCTTGTACACTGCACTGGTTAGGCCACACCTTGAGTCCTGTGTCCAGTTCTGGGCCCCTCAGTTTAGGAAGGAGGTTGACTTGCTGGAACATGTCCAGAGAAGGGCAACAAGGTTGGTGAGGGGTTTGGAAGATAAGCCCTATGAGGAGAGGCTGAGGGAGCTGGGGTTGCTAACCCTGGAGAAGAGGAGACTCAGGGGTGACCTTATTGCTCTCTACAACTACCTGAAGGGAGATTGTAGACAGGCAGAGGTTGGTCTCTTTTCCCAGGCAGGCAACACCAGAACAAGAGGACACAGTCTCAGGCTGTGCCAGGGGAGGTTTAGGCTGGATGTTAGGAAGAAGTTCTTCATAGAAAGAGTGATTGGCCATTGGAATGGGCTGCCCAGGGAGGTGGTGGAGTCACCATCATTGGAGATATTCAGGAGGAGACTTGATGGGGTACTTGGTGCCATGATCTAGTTGTTTAGGTGGGTTGGATTGGTTGATAGGTTGGACACGATGATCTTGAAGGTCTCTTCCAACCTGGATTTATTGTATTATTGTTTTGTTAATAAGTTAAACTTCTACTATATATTAAAGAAGGGTTATTGTGAGCATTCATGATGGCTGGACATCCTCCTGAAATTAAGTGAAAATCCCAAAGCATGACTTACATTTGGTGGAAAACTGGGTTCCATAGGGTGCAGATATATAAGGGAAAGAGAAGTGAGGTTCCCTTGTGCAAACAGTCTTAGAGGCTGGAATGGATCCCAGTTCAAGCTGGGAATAGCAGTTCTGCTATTACACTGCCTCCATTGCTGAAGCCTAGAAATTTGGAGCAGACACCTCACCTTGGTCATCATGGCTTTCCTGCCTGCACCCAGCTCCATCCCCATTGATTCTCTCTCAGTCCAGAGACAGGCTACAAGGCTGGTGAGAGTCCCTAAGCACAAGCCCTATGAAGAGAGGCTGAGGGAGCTGGGATTGTGTAGCCTGGAGAAGAGGAGGCTCAGGGGAGACTTTATTGCTGTCTACAACTACCAAAAGGGAGGTTGTAGCCAGGTGGGGATTGGTCTCTTCTCCCAGGCAACCAGCACCAGAACAAGAGGACACAGTCCCAAGCTGCACCAGGGGAAGTTTAGGCTTGAGGTGAGGAGAAAGTTCTTCACCGAGAGAGTTGTTGCTGCTCCCTGGCTCCATCTGCCAGCTCTGGAGGCCAGCTGTCTGGAAGACATTCTGTCCTGCTATTAACAAATGAGGCAAAGAAGGTGTTAAGTACCTCTGCCTTTTCCTCATCTTTTGTTGCTACATTCCCCTCTGTGTCCACCAAGGAGTGGAAGTTGTCCTTGCCCCTCCTCTTGCCATTAATATATTTATAGAAGGATTAACCAGTACCAACCTGTACCAACCAGTACCAACTAGTACCAACCTGTGTCACCTAGGTGGACACAAATGTCTACAGGAGAAGGATAAACAAGATTTCCATGTAGCTCATCAGTGATCAAAAAGTAGAATCCAACAGGTGACTTTCACTCACTTTCCTTAATAATGGTTTTCCTTTTGTACTCACAGTCATTAGACTGCTTGCCTGAAACTCTTCAGTGTGTTTGGAACTTCATTCATGCAACTATTTGTTGTGAGGCAGTGCATACACCACAGCATAGGTTACCAGCGTGTCAGAGCTGCAACCAGTTCCAGGTAACATCTCTGAGGCTATCACAGCAATTTCTTTTGCTTGAAAAGTATTTAAATACTGTGTATTGTGAAAGGTAATTTAGAAGCTGTTAGATAGGAAAGATCTTAGCCTTTGCAATTAATTCCCTTTCTTTAAGCTCCCCATCTCCTAATAAAATTGCCCAAAATGAAAATCAAGGGAATCTAATTTAGTAAGTGCAGTAATATAACACTTTTATTCCTGTTTTGATTTCAGTGGCATTAACAAGCTTTATGCCACATGAGGACCCACCACGTTGGGGCGCTGAAGCAGGCTGATTGTATTTCCCTACCACAATTACAACAACTGTAAAAGAGAAGGGAAAAATGTTAATATTGACTTGTGTACCTGTAATGTCTCGATCCGGAGAGGGAAAGAGATTCAGGTTTTTAATGAATATTCCCGTGCTGTGAAATGAGAGGCACAAACGAGGCCAAAATATCAACAGCTAGACAATTGATTACATAAATACAGTGGATGGACATAAATAAAGTGGATGGATCAGAAGGGGAGAGAGAGAAAATAGAGAAGAGAGAAGAGGAAAGGAATTATATTACCACACCCCTCACCCCCCAAGACAGTTAGAGTCTGTGGAGGAAGGTGCTGCAGGAGGTGTTGGGTCTGTAGAGAAACGTGCTGCAGGAGATGTGGGTCTGTAGAGGAAGGGTGCTGAGGCTTTGGCTGTAGAAGGGATGTTGTTCTCCGAGCAGCTTCTTCAGCTCCATGAGTTGCAGCAGGCGGAACTTAGGGCACGGAGAGAGGGTTTTCAGAGTCCAGGATCCGTTGTGTTGGCCCGTGAGCTTTCCAGCCTGTGGTGCTGCATTTTGCTTCTCCAGTTTTCTTCTTCAATTTTCTTCACTCTGTTTTCTTCTCTAAAAGCCAGTAGTTGCTCCAGTCTTTTATACAGTTTTTTAGTCTTCAGGCAAGTGTCCAGGTGTTGTTCCCCAGGATATCGTTCTGGGAAATCATCCTTAGGTAAGTGTCCAGGTATCGTTCCCCAGGAAATCTTTCTGTGTACTCAGGTGAGTTTGGGCAGGGTCTGGATGGAGGGGGGAGGAGGCCTCCACCTCCTCCTGCTCCATCTACCTACCCACACACCCTTTACACATCAGGGAATCCATTGTCCTTTCCTGGGGTATCTGATGGCTGGAAATGATCTTGTCCTGAAGGTGTGAATGCTGGGCCCTTGGACCATTGTTGTAGGCCAACTGCAGTCCCGTGAGCAATGTTATCTTTGCACCTTCCAAGAGTCCTTCCAGTGGCTCTGCCCAACACACATCAGCTATTGTCTGGGCAAGCAGCAAGTGATTTGATCTTTGTTGAGTCACACCAGGAGAGACAAGCTTTAGTCTCTCACAGTACCTTTGAGGGGTTTTGAGGAGATCAGTAAAGTTTGCAATGTCCTCTGCATAGATGCTGTAAGGGCTATTAGGAAGCTGCCTTCCTGACAGCTGGACATATTTTCAGGCAGTAGAACTGTATCTGTGTTAAGCCACTGAGCAAGCACTCCCATATAAAACATCTAAATAATAAAATTGACCAAAATAGTTCCAAAAGCCCCTCTCCTTTCTGTGATGCACTGAAAAGTGGAGATCCATTTTATGGATCTATTCTATGAATCACTCATTATTCTGGACTTAGAGCTAGAATGTACTGATGAAGACTTTCAAAAAGCCTTTGACACTGTTTCCCACAGAACTCTCATGGACAAACTGGGTGCTCGTGGCTTGGATGAGCACACACTCTGCTGGATAAAGCACTGCCTGGGCAAACAGGCACAAAGAGTGGTGGTCAATGGAGTTAAATCCAGTTGGTGGCCAGTCACAAGTGGTGTTCCTCGGGCTCAGTGTTGGGACTGCTTCTGTTTAACATCTTTATTGATGACTTTGATGAAGACATAGAGAGTGTCATCAGTAAGTTCACAGATGACACCAAGCTGGGTGTGAGTGTTGATCTGCACGAGGGTAGGGAGGCTCTACAGAAGAACTTAGATAGGTTGGATCAATGGGGCAGTGTTAACAGGATGAGCTTCAACAAGACCAAATGCCAGGACTGCAGTTGGGTCACAACAATGCCAAGAAACACTACAGGCTTGGGGAAGTGTGGCTGGAAAGCTGTCTGGCAGGAAGGGGCCTGGGGGTTCTAATTGACAAGCAACTGAATATGAGCAAGCAGTGTGCCCAGGTGGCCAAGAAAGCCAATGGCATCCTGGCTTGTATTAGAAATGCTGTGTCCAGCCTCAGCTCTGGTGAGGCCATACCTTGAGTACTGTGTCCAGTTTTGGACACCTCAATACAAGAGAGATGTGGAAGTGCTGGAGCAAGTGCAGAGCAGGACAATGAAGCTGTGAAGGGCCTGGAGAATAAATCTTATGAAGAGCAACTGAAGGAGCTGGGGCTGTTTAGTTTGGAAAAGAGAAGGCTGAGGGGAGACCTCATCGCTGTCTACAACTACCTGGAAGGACATTGAGGAGAGGCTGGTGCTGGTCTCTTCTCACAGGTGATTAGTAATAGAATAAGAGGGGATGGCCTCAAGCTGTGACTGGGTAGGTTTAGACTGGACATTAGGAAAAAAAATTCACATAAAGAGTGGTCAGACATTGGAATGTGCTGCCCAGGGAGGTGGTTGAATCACCAACCCCAGTTGTGTTTAAAAGTGGTTTGGATGTGGTGCTTGGGAATATGTAGGGATGAACCTTGTAGAGCAGGGTTATTGGTTGAACTTGGTGATCCCGAAAGTCTTTTTCAAACTGAATGCTTCTGTGAATCTGTAAAGAGCTGAGGGATATCAGCCTCACTGATGTATCAATGTTGAGTACTGTTGCACATTAACAGTAGTGCTGGGACCCTGGCAGGTCCTCCCTTGGGGTGTTCAAGGCCAGGGTGGGTGAGGTCTTAAAAAACCCAGTCTAGTTGAGAAGCATCCCTGCCCATGGCAGGGTGGTTGATCTAGATGATATCTAAGGTCCGTCCAACCTAGGCCATTCTATGAGTCTATGAAAGCACCACCCCCATGCACAAACCAAAACTGGAACAAAAGGGACAAACACTAGACTGCAAACTGGGGAAGAAACACACACAAACAAACAGAACAGGAAGAAATAGTGTGGCCAGCAGGAACCGGGAAGTTGTTCTGCCCCTGGACTCAGCACTGGTTAGGCCATACCTTGAGGCTTGTGTCCAGTTCTGGGCCCCTCAGTTTAGGAAAGATATTGAGTTGCTAGCATGTGTCCAGAGAAGGGCAAAGAGGCTGGGGAGAGGCCTCGAGCACAAGCCCTATGAGGAGAGGCTGAGGGAGCTGGGGTTGCTTAGCCTGGAGAAGAGGAGAGGCTCAGGGGAGATCTCATTGCTCTCTGCAACTACCTGAAGGGAGGTTGTAGCCAGATGGGGGTTGGTCTCTTCTCCCAAGCAACCAGCAGCAGAACAAGAGGACACAGTCTCATGCTGTGCCAGGGGAGGTTTAGGCTGGAGGTGATGAGAAAGTTCTTCAGAGAGAGAGTTGATGGCCATCAGAATGTGCTGCCCAGGGGAGGTGGTAGAGTCACCATCCTTGGAGGTGTTCAAGAGGGGGTTGGACATGGCACTTGGTGTTATGGTTTAGTATTCATGAGGTGTTGGGTGACAGGTTGGACTTGATGATCTTTGAGGTCTTTTCCAACGTTATTGATTGTATGATTCTATAGAATATATTGCAAGTTCCCTAAACCCCAGAGCACCCCTTTTCTGTCACACAGTAAGCATGATGTCATCATGGTGTAGGATATATGATCCAGCTCGTGCTCTTGCTCTGTGCCACTGGTAGTGGGGAGTAATCCTGTTGCCCCAGCCCCCCATACCTCATCCATTCTAGTGGGGTCAGCCAGCTTAAACCAATGCACCTATGTATACACATATGCCTTCAATGCCTATGATTTTTTTTCTCACCTCTTCACTGATTTTGTTAGATGTACTCCAGAGTTGAGACAGAGATGGCTGTCAGATTCTTAACGTTATGTATTTCTATCATGGAAAACTGCACTGCTTATGGCACTTCTTTCACAGAAAGAGTCTGGCTAGACGCCACAGTTTCACAGGCCTGGTGCTTGTGGAGATGTGAGCTGTTCTGCAGGAGATAGAGCATAGTGTAGGTGGTCTCTGATAATGGACGTTTTGGCAAGCTGTGTGAGGTGCTTTACTTGTTCAGTTAAGAGATTCTTGCTTTAATAACATACTCTTCTTTTATAACACCTGTGCTGCGGGATGCTCACAAAGCTACCATGTAAAAAGATTAGCTATATAGGGAATATCTGTAACCTTCTTCTCAGTTATAAGTCCCCTGGGGAGCATACTGTAAATCAAGCCCATATACTGCATTACCACCCAATCAGTTTCTAAATGTGTTTCTGGGACTTGACTAGTATCTGTGAGAAGCTGAAACTTGGCTGCCTTGGAAGTGACTTTTTTATTCTCATCTCTACCAGTATAGTTATGCAGAATGTTCTTCTTGGCTTGCTCAGGAACTGAAATTTGAAGTAACCTTGGAACAGCTTTTTGCCATTTTTTTCCCTGTTGATACACCATGTTACTTTGGATTTCCACTCGAGGAGAATCTTGTTTCTTGCCTCCAAGACAGATTTCTCAGAGGTAGGGATGCTTGGCTGTCCAGACATACTGCAAAACTCTGCAAGGATTTCTTTGAGCTGGATGACAGGGTTAGAAAATGGTGCTTCTGTCTTTCAAAGTATGTATGTAAGAGGCAGGTTCTAGTTTTTCTGGAAGAATGCGTTTGAAATATGTGACCAAATATGTAAGTGAAGATATAATTGGGCAAAAGGTATGCATGAACAAGTTCATCACTGAAACTTGAGTGTGTTCAGTGCTCCTTGGAGTAACCAATGTCCAGTAGTGTGGGTTCCTGTCTCAGTCTAGACAGGGAAAGAGACTCAGTTCTTTTGAATATTCCCATGTCATGAAATTAGAGGCACAAATGAGGCCAAAATATCAACAAGGCTATTTATTACACAAATAAAGAGGATGGATCTGAAGGGGAGAAAGAGAGAATAGAGATGGAGAGAGAGAAGAGGGAGAGAGAGAAGAGGGAGAGAGAGAAGAGGGAGAGCGAAGAGGAAAGGAATTATACTACCACATCCCTCACCCCCCAAGACAGTTTGAGTCTGTGGAGGAAAGCTGCTGCAGCTTTGGCAACCAGCACCAGAACAAGGGGACACAGTCTCAAGCTGTGCCAGGGGAGGTTTAGACTCGAGGTGAGGAGGAAGTTCTTCACTGAGCGAGTCATTTGTCATTGGAATGGGCTGCCCAGGGAGGTGGTGGAGTCGCCGTCCCTGGAGGTGTTCAAGGGGAGATTGGACGTGGCACTTGGTGCCATGGTCTAGTTGTGAGGTCTGTTGGGACAGGTTGGACTTGATGATCCTTGGGGTCTCTTCCAACCTTGGTTATACTGTGATACTGTGATACTGTGAGAGAGGTCATCCTTGTTGGCTGTGCTGCCCTCTGAGCAGCCTCTTCAGCTCCATGAGTTGCAGCAGGCAGAATTTAGGACATGGAGAGAGGGTTCTTCTTGGTCTGCTTCTTCCAGGCTACCTGGTGATGTCTCTGTCATTTTTCTCTCCTGGTATTCTCTCCATTTTTCTTCAGAGCAGCATTGCCCTGGGCTTTTCCTTCTCTCGTGTTTTCCTTCTCAGCAGCATTGTCCAGGTCTTTTCCTTCTCCTGAGCCAGTAGTTGCTCAGATCTTTTATACAGCTTTTCAGTATGTATATTCCAGAGAGTATCGATAGCAGTGGCCTCTGCCCATTATTATTTCCAGGACAGCTGCAGTCTGGTGAGCAACCTTTATCTATGCACCTTCCAAGAGTCATTATCCAGTGGGGACTGCCCAATACACATCAGGTACTGTCTGGGCCAGCAGCAAAGGTGTTTTTTTCTTTGTTGAGTCACATCAAGAGAGACAAGATTTCGTCTGTCACAGTGCCCTCCCCCCCCCCCCCCCTTAACTTCTTAAGTAGTAGTCATCATTGCAAGATATAATGAAGACCTTTATCTGGGGAGTTAAAAAGAACTGTTAGGCTGTGATTATTGCTCTAGTAAACATAGC
Organism: Colaptes auratus; assembly: GCA_015227895.2. Classification (NCBI taxonomy): domain Eukaryota; kingdom Metazoa; phylum Chordata; class Aves; order Piciformes; family Picidae; genus Colaptes; species Colaptes auratus. The sequence continues at coordinate 6,819,088 of CM037640.1, forward strand.
TTTCCTGAAGCCTGATTCCTGTCACCAAACTCTTAAATAAAATGTTAATATTCTTTGGTTGCCAATTAAATACAATTAGGATTTTGTTCTGGTTTAAGTTTTACAAGATCTTCTATTCACATCAGCATATTTAATCTTTTCCTTTCAACAGAGGGGTTGAAAGTGCTGCCTAAAAATTTTTTGTGGTGTTTGAAATGCAATTTTAAAAGTTTATTAGACATTATTTCAGTAATATTGTGTGAATTTCAAGTCTAAGCCTAAAAATGAGACATACCAGTATAGTCACTGTATTTGATAAGAATCAGATCATGAAACTTATCCTAAAGGAGTTAAATTAGGAATAATTAAGTGCATAAAAGATGAAAAGTATAAATTAGATTAAGGAACACTATTTTAAAACCTTACCTAAGACTGTTACTTCTATTCTAAAGGAAAGTGTTATAGGGATAAAATCCTATCATGCTGAAATAGAGCTTGTAGACTAGAATAGAACTGAATAGAATTGAATAGAATTGAATAGAACTGAATAGAACTGAACAGAATAGAAGTGAACTGAACAGAATAGAATAGAAGTGAACTGAACAGAATAGAATGGAATGGAATGGAATGGAATGGAATGGAATGGAATGGAATAGAATAGAATAGAATAGAATAGAATAGAATAGAATAGAATAGAATAGACCAGACCAGACCAGACCAGACCAGGCTGGAAAAGACCTTCGAGATCATCGAATCCAACCGATGTAGTTATGTACTTCAGGAAATAGTTGTGCTTTGACAACAGGAATGGACCAGATGATCTTTGTTTTATAGAGTAATGATTTAAACACAGATAATTCCAATTAAGGTGCAGTTTCCCCCCCCAAAAAAAGTTTTGCATACTTTATCTTCTGGTTCCAAGCTCATAAATAGTAAATTACAGCCTTTTATGTAAAGCACTAATTAACAGAAGTAGACAGCAGACATTTTCATTCAGTGTATAGCAAATCTGTTAAGGTTGGTTGCAAATTAAGAACAAAGTTCTGTCTTCACAAATATCCATTTCATTTTCATTTCTCATGCATCTGTGTTGATGAATATGATACTAGTGTACTCTCCAAGAATATCCACCCTTCTTGGAATATTGTATGAGATGCTTATGGGTACTATGAGTGAAATGCCCCAACGAATTCACTGGGAGAAATACTTTTAGCTTCAGCAGCATTCATCTGTCTGTAGGGATCAACAGATCCTGTTTCCAACCTCTTATTTTGATATAGCATGATAAAACCCTGGGTATTAATAGTTAATACTAGTGTCATAGAATCATAAAATCAATAAGGTTGGAAAAGGCCTCAGAGATCATCAAGTCCAATCTGTCACCCAACACCTCATGACTAATAAACCATGACACAAAGTGCCAAGTCCAAGTCCTTTTTGAACACCTCCAGGGGCGGTGACTCCACCACCTCCCTGGGCAGCACATTCCAATGGCTAACAACTCTCTCCATGAAGAACTTGCTCCTCACCTCGAGCTTAGACCTCCCCTGGCACAGCTTGAGACTGTGTCCTCTTGTTCTGGTGCTGGTTGTCTGGGAGAAGAGACCAACCCCCACCTGGCTACAACCTCCCTTCAGGTAGTTGTAGACAGCAATGAGGTCTCCTCTGAGCCTCCTCTTCTCCAAGCTAAACAATCCCAGCTCCCTCAGCCTCTCCTCACAGGACTTGTGCTCAAGACCTCTCACGAGCAGTTGCAAGTGTGTACAGAGATTTTAGACATTATAGAAGAGACCTGGACAGGCATTATCCAAGCCCAGAGCTGTGACTGAAATTCCAATGCACAACCAATATTATCATGATAGTAATATTCCTACTATGTGCTGGTTCTAACTTTGCAAAGAGCATGTGTATGGGGGTCTTGTTTAGATAGTTGTTTATATGTTTGTCTTCAGAGTTTCATGCACAGATAGATGAAAATGAAGACAACTTTCTGGTTTTTGTAAACATTCCCTTCCTGTGTTTAAAGTGCCATTGACCCATTGCCTCTCTTGCCTGTGTCTACATTGATGAGAAATTTGGTGCAACAGGACTGGTTTAGTAGAATGCAAGAGTTGGTGCTGAAGACCTTCCATTTACATAACATGAAGTTTAGGTGGTGCAGATCAGACAAAAAAATAGCCTGGAACTCTGGACCAAACCCCTCTACTACATCTAGGGTTTGGAGCTATTTAGTTTCACTGTCTGTGTCCTTAGCCCTTGGAGCATATCTGGTACAGATCTGTACAGACCTTCTGGTTCAGTCTCTTATGAAAGAATCTACCTACTCCATTTTCATGCAATAACCTCTGTAAATACAGTCTGTGTGTGGTGAATGGGTACAGTGAGAAAAGACATCAAAATACCACGAATAATAATGCTAATATTAGTGTAGGTACAGTCTATGACTACTTTACTTGCCTACATGGAACCTAAATTGACAATAGGAAATGCTAACTGCACACCAGTTTGAGCCTTTTAATGAATCCTCTGTAGATGGCAAAGACACAGAGGGACACTTGTGATGCTAACTATTTGTAACAGCTAAGGTGGTTCTGATCTCTACAGATAATACAGAAGGAAATAGCTATATTAGTTTTTACTAGTTCAGTGAGCATTCAATCCCCTGTTCAGCCACGTTCCCAATAAAATAATAATTAAGAAATAAAAGTAAGCTGTTACTACAGCTTTAATTAAAGTTCTGAGCTAATTTCATAGTGCAGCTTTGGGTCCTGATAACAACAAATCTAAAGTCTAATTACTGTCATACCAGCTGGTCTACTTTCCATCTAATTGCTTCCCATGAGTCTGACAACAGTCTGACTTGAAAGTCAACTGCTTCCATAGAATACAATTGTATTTTGGAGAAGGAAAGAAAGAGAGAAATAAAGACTCCTTCCCTACAGGTGTATGCTTACCTAGCTCTTGTGCCTTGATTATGCTCTGAAGCTCCCTGCTGGAATTTTGAATGAAGATGTTAAACATATGACTTCATACGTTGATATCTTTAAAAACTCACTGTAATGGGTTGAGGCAGACCCCCTCCCCACCTGAGGGTGCACCCATGACCCCCAGGGCTCCTTCTCCCTGCCCCCCCTTGCTAGGCTAGTCTCAGCTGGCCAGATCTGAGACTGCCCATCCCCCCGTGGCCTTGGGCCTAGCCAGGTCCAAGGCCGGGAGATATCTCCCCCAGTTACCGGGTGACGGCAAGGGGAAGAAAGAGCAAATGCCGGACCCCGCGCTGGATCTTACAGCGGTGCAGAGAATTATGGTAGGAGATGCCTGCTTTCCTGTGTCCGCCCACTGGGCTGGGCTTCTGGACACAGGAAGCACCCCACATAGCAGAGGGCACCCAGCCCAAACTGCTACCCTCACCCATTCCCTAACTTGCACACAAGATTTAAGGGAAGAAGATCTATGTAGATAGATCAAAAAGAGGTAGTGGTGATGAGTAGTGTATACATCAAGACAGCAGAAAGATGCAGGATAGGCGCTGTTAACTTTAATGCTGGTTCAAAAACACCTGCTCATATTTGCTAACCAGGACAGAAATCAAACATTCGTGACTAAAAGGATAAAATGAAGGTTTTTAGAAATACACAGACTAGCTCAGCATCTTCTGTACCATGTTCTTCTGGTGAACAAGCGGATGGAATTGTCTCCTGCTTGGAGATGTGGAAAGCTTTATTAACATATATCTGCCTTGGTTTGCAGAAGCAGTCTGTAAAAGGATCTAGACCTGTGGGAAAGGGTGTTCAGGAGACGATAAAGCTTTAGCACTGATCAATAGTTCTTGGAAGTGCAGAGGTTTTTAAGCGTTGAAGGCAACCACTTGTTTTTGCCATCGTCTGCCATGTTGGGCTTGTATAAAAACATGTATTCAGTCATTGGGAGTAAGAGGTCCAGGAGGAGGTCCAGGAAGAGGTCTAAACACAAGGGAATACAATACAATAAATCCAGGTTGGAAGAGACCTCCAAGATCATCGTGTCCAACCTATCAACCAATCCAACCCACCTAAACAAATAGATCATGGCACCAAGCACCCCATCAAGTCTCCTCCTGAATACCTCCAATGATGGTGACTCCACCACCTCCCTGGGCAGCCCATTCCAATGGGCAATCACTCTCTCTGTATAGAACTTCCTCCTAACATCCAGTCTAAACCTCCCCTGGTGCAGCCTGAGACTGTGTCCTCTTGTTCTGGTGCTGCCTGCTGGGAAAAGAGACCAACCTCTGCCTGTCTACAACCTCCCTTCAGGTAGTTGTAGACAGCAATAAGGTCACCCCTGAGTCTCCTCTTCTCCAGGCTAAGCAACCCCAGCTCCCTCAGCCTCTCCTCATAGGGCTTGTCTTCCAAACCCCTCACTAGCTTTGTTGCCCTTCTCTGGACACGCTCCAGCAAGTCAACCTCCTTCCTAAACTGAGGGGCCCAGAACTGGACACAGGACTCGAGGTGTGGCCTAACCAGTGCAGTGTACAGGGGGAGAATGACCTCCCTGCTCCTGCTGGCCACACTGTTCCTGATGCAGACCAGGATGCCATTGGCTCTATTGGCTGCCTGGGCACACTGCAGGCTCATGTTCAGCCTACAATCAACCAGTACCCCCAGGTCCCCCTCTGCCTGGCCGCTCTCCAGCCACTCTGACCCCAGCCTGTAGCACTGCCTGGGGTTGCTGTGGCCAATGTGCAGAATCTGGCACTTGGATGTGTCAAATCTCATGCCATTGGATAAGTTATATCAAGACATAGTTATACCAAATGAAAAAATAAAATAAAATAAATGTTTTAAAGGGCTTTGGACCAAATCCAAGCTCATTGAGTTGTTGCATTTGCATCATAAACTTATTTTTTTAATAAAATAAGAAATAGGGACATTGTGTGAAAACCCATTGAAAAATACAAACAAACCAACCACCAAAAAAACTAACAACCCAAACCCCCACAACTCACCAAAGAAGCCCACCAGAAACCCAAAACCCAACACCATAAATCTCTATGTTAGTGGCAACTTAATATTTTCCCTATGGGGATGTGGCCGTTCAGGCTGGGTGCCTCCTGCTACTGCCACAAAAGTTACACCTCTGGTGTCCAGAGTGTCCCACCTAATAAGGGGGGACACAGGAAACAGTATTTCTACTCATAAATCCTGAGCCCTATAAATCCACCTGCAAAGTCCTTCTCTTCCTCTTTCTTCCCTCTTTGCTCCCGTGGGAGATGCTCCCTATCAGGTAACAATGGGAGAGTATCTCAAGGAATCTTGAGACAATGGGGGGACAGACAGTCTCAGACCTGGCCAGCCTGAGACCAGCCTAGCAGCTGGGGTGGGAGAAAGAGCCCTGGGGGTGTTGGGTATACCCTCAGGTGGGGAGAAAGGAAGGGGGGTGGGCCTTAGGGTGTGCTGTATGGGACTCTCTATGTTTTAGGATTCTTTTGTCTCTATGCTTTGCAATTTCTGTAAATGATTAATTGCTTTTCCATTTAAACTTTCTATCACTTTTGTAATCCATTTGTGTGAGTGTCATTCTTTGATCTCTCCCTGGGGGAGAGATCCCTTGAGGATCTGTCCAGCCTCAAACCAGGAGAGGGGAGATTGGGGAAATGATCTTTGCTTTTCTCTCCTTTTTTTTCAGTAGTGCTACTAGCTACTCAGTGTAAGTAAAATTGTGAACAGCTTTTGGCTTGGGATAGAGTGATTTAGGGCAGCAAGCCCAATCCTCATTTTCAATGAACATCTATAAGGGTCAATTTCTAGTGGTGTATTTACTAAGTGGGACTGAAAAATAGAGTGAAACAGAAGTAAACTTGAATCATAGAATCATAGCATCAATAAGGTTGGAAGAGACCTCAGAGATCATCAAGTCCAACCTGTCACCTAACACCTCATGACTACTAGACCATGGCACCAAGTGCCATTCCAGTCCCCTCTTGAACACTTCCAGGGATAGTGACTCCACCACCTCCCTGGGCAGCACATTCCAATGGCTAACAGCTCTCTCTGTGAAGAACTTTCTCCTTAGCTCAAGCCTAAACTTCCCCTGGTGCAGCTTGAGACTGTGTTCTCTTGTTCCGGTGCTGATTGCCTGGGAGAAGAGACCAACCCCCTCCTGGTTACAACCACCTTTCAGGTAGTTGTAGCAATAAAGTCTCCCCTGAGCCTCCTCTTCTCCAGGCTAAAATCTTATAGCTGTCATCAAAATGTGAATATTTAATCTGTTTCTGCATTGTGGCCAACTAATAAACAATTATTCTTCAGGATGCACAATCTGAGGGCAGACCACATTTGTGTTGCTTGAAAATGAATGGTAATACATTGAGTTCCTGTTAGGCTATCTGAATACAAATGTCTTTGTAATAAACTTCCTTCTCTTCCCAACTGCATCCCTTCAGATCAAACACATGCTTTTAAATTGTTCATTTTTAGCTTGGAGGAGGAAAACAGCACATAGGCTAAAAATGCAGTGGGAAAAATAGCTGAATAATTAGGCAAAGAAAAGCTCTTCTTAGCACTTTCTAAAGTTTATTAAATGCATTGTTCAGAAGGGAGAAAAAAAAAACAACTTATTGCTGCATAGGAACATGTGTGTGGATAGAATATGTTCATGTGAAGGCAGGAAAGTTCACTGGAAGAAGCCCAGTTTGAACTATTGTGGCCAGCAGGAGCCGGGAAGTCATTGTGCCCCTGGACTCAGCACTGGTTAGGCCACACCTTGAGTCCTGTGTCCAGTTCTGGGCCCCTCAGTTTAGGAAAGATGTTGAATTGCTGGAAGGTGTCCAGAGAAAGGCAAGAAAGCTGGGGAGGGCTTTGGAGCACAAGACCTATGAGGAGAGGCTGAGGGAGCTGGGGTTGCTTAGCCTGGAGAAGAGGAGGCTCAGGGGAGACCTTCTTGCTCTCTACAACTACCTGAAGGGAGGTTGTAGCTGCGTAGGGGTTCTTCTCTTCTCCCAGACAACCATCACCATAACAAGAGGACACAGTCTCAAGCTGCAGCAGGGGAAGTTTAGGCTTGAGGTGAGGCGAAAGTTCTTCACAGAAAGAGTAATTGGCCATCAGAATGTGCTGCCCAGGGAGGTGGTGGAGTCACCATCCCTGGAGGTGTTCAAAAGAGGATTAGATGTGGCACTTGAAGCCATAATTTATTTAGTCATGTGGTGTTGGGTGACAGGCTGGACTTGATGATCTCTGAGGTCTTTTCCAACCTTATTGATTCTATGATTCTGTTGTCATAGAGGAGCACCCAGTAAGCAAGCAGCTTTGTAGTACTGGGAGCCAGAGCTATCCCACCAACTCATCTCAGGGAGCAGGACAGTTGGGGGATTTCCCCAGCCTCATACATCAAACACATCTATTTGGGACCAGGCTGAAGCTGGGCTGAGACATCAGCCATGGGTTGTGGTCAGACTCTGGATCAATGGGGCCACAGCTGGGCAGTGCAGGGAAATCCCTGCCTTAGGGGAAGTGAGGAGAATTCACACTGAGTCTCACCAACAGTGCTGTTGGGAAGAGCTCTCTCCAAGGCCATCAGCAGCATCAGCTTGTTGTTGGCTTCAAACTGAGGCAGACAAACCTCCAGAATAAGAAGGGGCGGATACGCTCAGGGCCTTCATACATCTTAACAGTGAGCTGTTTGGTGTCAGGGGATAACTTTGGGGTTTTTTTTTAATCTTGCTATCTTTTTGTATAACAGAGAGATCAGAAGACTGTAAAGTGAGTTAAAAAAACAATAAAGTGATAACTAAGGAGGGGATCTTAAGGGCAAAAGACGTGGAAAGGATGACAAAACATTGTATCCTAGTATTTTAGTACATAATGGACACAATGGCCAATTCAGAAAATGTTCATTGGTCTCTGTGCTACTATGGTGAGCCTGTGAGGCTGTGTGCTAAAATAGTGCATCTTCAGCACTGAGGTCAGCTGCAGTGAAAAAAGCTCTTTTTGATCCTAGAAATGAAAACACTTCTTTCTGTTAGTCTCCTGTGTTGGAGTCAGTTATGAAAACACTCCTTTCATGGTGCTGAAAAGGAGAAAAAAAACCAACAAACTAGATAGCTGAACTGGCCTCACCACAGGTGGACCTCCTGAAGTACTACTGTTGTTGGTGTCAAGGGCCTAAGTGCAGGGCTGGCTATTCAGGCAGAGGGTGCAGCACAGAGTAGTGGGTAGAGTACCAGAATTATCTGTGTTCCCATTGCAGCTCTGGATTTACTGGGAGCTACTTAGGAGGTCATGTGGTCATCTGATTCATATTTTTCATGTTGCTATTATTGGCTGATTAACCAGCTAATACTCATACTGGTCTTTGAGAAAGTAACATAGATTTACAGAATGGCTTAGTTTGGAAGGGACCGTAAAGGTCATCTAGTTCCAACCCCCTCCCCCCTCCATGTGTTACTTTATTGTCATTGCCTATTGTTGCAGACAATTCATTGAATCATTTTTCTGATAGCTTTTCCTTTGATCCATCATATTTTCATTCCTTTATCTGATTACAAAGTCATTAAAATAAACAGATGCCTTTTGCCTGTGTCTGTGCAGTGAGTCTGAATTGTATCAATAATGGTCCTCCTTATTCAGAGGACACAGTCTCAAGCTGCACCAGGGGAGGTTTAGGCTGGATGTTAGGAAGAAGTTCTTCATAGAAAGAGTGATTGCCCATTGGAATGGGCTGCCCAGGGAGGTGGTGGAGTCACCATCACTGGAGGTGTTTAGGAAGAGACTGGCTGGGGTGCTTGGTGCCATGGTTTAGTTGATTAGATGGTGTTGGGTGATAGGTTGGGCTAGATGATCTCAAAGGTCTCTTCCAACCTGGTTAATTCTATTCTATTCTATTCTATTCTATTCTATTCTATTCTATTCTATTCTATTCTATTCTATTCTATTCTACTCTATTCGATTCTATTCTAGTCCAGTCCAGTCCATTCATACTGGGCTGAAATGATAAAAGAAATCACGATGCAAACAAAAATGTGAGTTAATATGCTTATTAGCAGGCAATGATTACAAGCAGTACTTACTTGAAATTAAGTCAGGTTACTGCCTTGAAATGTAGCTGGTCTTCCTTTCAGAAGGGAAATTTCACCTTAGCACTGTTCTAGAAATTAGGTAAAACCAGCCTGGGCTAATGCAACATCAAGAAGTAAAACTGTACTCTTTTTTTTTAATATGATTTTTCTTTTCTCTGTTTGTAAAATGCAGCCACTTGGGCATCTGTAATAACTAGAGAAGATTAGAGAGGATCCAAGTTTTGGATTATGTGCACAGATGTTGCAACGCTTTCCCCTAGCATTACCTGACAGAAGGATCTGGACAGGCTGGATCAAAGGACCAAGGTCAGCAGTATGAGCTTCAACAAGGCTGAGTGCCAGGTCCTGCACACTTGGGTCACAACAACCTCATGCTTGAGGCTGAATAGCTCAAAAGCTGGGCAGCAGAATAATGATCTGGGGTTGCTGGTTGATGGCTAGCTGAACATGAGCCAGCAGTGTGCTTAGCTGGCCAACGGCATCCTGGCCTCTATCAGGAATAGTGTGGACACCAGCAGAAAGGAAGCAATCCTGCCCCTGTAAGCATCTCTGGTGAGGCCATACCTTGAATACTGTGTTCAGTTTTGTGCCTCTCACTAGCAGAAAGACATTGAGTTGCTGGACTGTGTCCAGAGAAGGGCAACAAAGCTGGTGAAGAGTCTAGAGAATAAGCCTTAGAGAACAAGTGTTATGAGGAGCAGCTGAGGGAACTGGGATTGTTTAGTCTGGAAAAAAGGAGGTTGAAGTGAGACCTCGATGCTCTCTACAACTACCTGAAAGGAAGTTGTAGTGAGGTAAGGCCTGGTCTCTTATTCCTAGTAACGAGCAATAATACAATACAATACAATACGATACAATACAATACAATACAATACAATACAATACAAAATAAGAATTTCTACAGGTATATTAATGGCAAGAAGATGAGTAGGGAAGGTGTGGGCCCCCTCAGAAAGGAAACTGGTGAATTGGTCACAAGTGATGTGGAAAAAGCTGAGGTACTCAATAACTTCTTTACCTCAGTCTTCACTGCAAGGGCCTCCAGCCACACTCCTGGAGTCATGGCAGATGATGCCAGGGATGGGGAGGAAGAACTGCCCATGGTAAGTGAAGCTCAGGTTCGTGATCACCTGAAGAACCTGAAAGTGTTCAAGTCCATGGGACCCGACGGGATACACCCACGGGTGCTGAGAGAACTGGCAGATGAGGTTGCTAAGCCCCTCTCTATTATATTCCAAAAGTCATGGCAGACTGGGGAAGTCCCCACAGATTGGAAAAGGGCAAATATTGCTCCCATTTTCAAAAAGGGTAAGAAGGAGGAACCAGGGAACTACAGGCCGGTCAGTCTCACCTCTGTGCCCGGAAAGATCATGGAGCAGATCCTCCTGGAGGCACTACTGACTCAGAAGAGTAGTGAAGAGGTGATTGGGAGCAGTCAGCATGGCTTTGCCAAGGGCAAATCCTGCCTGACAAACCTGGTGGCCTTCTATGAACAGGTGACAGCATTAATAGATGAGGGGCGAGCAACTGATGTCGTTTACCTGGACCTGAGCAAAGCCTTTGACACTGTCCCACACCACATCCTGGTCTCCAGGCTGGTGACACACGGGTTTGATGGATGGACCACCAGATGGATAAGGAACTGGCTTGATGGCCGCACCCAAAGAGTGGCTGTCAATGGGTCCATGTCCCAGTGGAGGCCAGTGACAAGCGGAGTCCCTCAGGGATCAGTCCTGGGACCAGTCTTGTTCAACATCTTTGTGGGTGACATGGACAGTGGCATTGAGTGCACCCTCAGCAAGTTTGCTGATGACACCAAGCTGTGTGGTGCAGCAGACACGCTGGAGGGAAGGGATCCATCCAGAGGGACCTTGACAGGCTGGAGAGGTGGGCGCAGGCCAACCTCATGAGCTTCAACAAGACCAAGTGCAGGGTCCTGCATCTGGGTCGAGGCAATCCCAGGCACAAATCCAGGCTGGGCAGTGACTGGCTGGGGAGCAGCCCAGAGGAGAGAGACTTGGGGGTGCTGGTGGACGAGAAGCTCAACATGAGCTCTCAATGTGCACTTGCAGCCCGGAAAGCCAATCAGATCCTGGGCTGCATCAGGAGAAGTGTGGCCAGCAGGTCAAGGAAGGTGATTCTCCCCCTCTACTCAGCTCTGGTGAGACCCCACCTGGAGTACTGCATCCAGTTCTGGAGCCCCTATTACAAGAGGGATCTGGAGGTGCTGGAGGGTGTCCAGAGAAGGGCCACGAGGATGATCAGAGGGCTGGAGCACCTCTCCTATGAGGACAGACTGAAGGAGTTGGGGCTGTTGAGTCTGGAGAAGAGAAGGCTCCGAGGTGACCTCATTGTGGCCTTCCAGTATCTGAAGGGGGCCTACAAGAAGGCTGGGGAGGGACTTTTCAGACTATCAGGGAGTGATAGGACTAGGGGGAATGGGATGAAGCTGGAGGTGGGGAGATTCAGGCTGGATGTGAGGAGGAAGTTCTTCACCATGAGGGTGGTGAAGGCCTGGAATGGGTTGTCCAGGGAGGTGGTTGAGGCCCCGTCCCTTGCGGTGTTGAAGACCAGGCTGGACGAGGCTCTGTCCAGCCTGATCTAGGGTAGAGTGTCCCTGCCCATGGCAGGGGGGTTGGAACTAGATGATCCTTGTGGTCCCTTCCAACCCTAACTGAAACTATGAAACTATGAAACTATAATACAATGCAATACAATACAATACAATACACCAGGTTGGAAGAGACCTTCAAGATCATCGCATCCAACCTATCAACCAATCCAACCCACCTAAACAACTAAACCATGGGACCAAGCACCCCATCAAGTCTCCTCCTGAACGCCTCCAATGAAGGTGACTCCACCACCTCCCTGGGCAGCCCATTCCAATGGGCAATCACTCTCTCTGTGTAGAACTTCTTCCTAACACCCAGTCTAAACCTCCCCTGGCACTGCTTGAGACTGTGTCCTCTTGTTCTGGTGCTCCCTGCCTGGGAGAAGAGACCAAGACAAGAGGAAATGGCTCCAAGCTGCATCATGGGAGGTTTATGTTAAATATAAGGAATAACCTCTCTACTGAAAGAGTGGTAAAGCATTGGAACAGGCTGCCCAGGGAAGTGGCAGAGTCACTATCCATGGAAGAGTTTAAAAATAGTGTAGACCTGGAACTTTGGGACACGGTTTAGTGGGCATGATGATGTTGGATGGACAGTTGGACTTGATAATCTTAGAAGTCTTTTTCAGTCTTAATGATCCTATGATACTGTGATTCTACCTGGTATACCAAAATTATTCTCTGTGTGCATGTGTCTGGTAGACTTTGTCCCTTCCTGAGCCCAAAGCTGAATGTTTGGGATGACTTTCACTGCAGGGAAGGAAGAAATTCTTTAGTACAGTGTGGAAGGTGGTAGTACATAGAGAGGTAATCACTACATTTATAATTAAGATTTAAATCAGTTTCTTTATTGGCAATTAGTGTGACTAGCAAGGCATTCTTTTAAGAGGTGGAAAACTCCCTTGTCCCTACAGTAAGCTGCTGCAGTCTATGTCTGCTTTATTCCATATCAATCAGGTACAAATATTTTTCTCTTCTCTAATTGCAGGTAGTAGCAATTATGACTGTAACATACTCTGGAGTACACAGTCAAGAATGAATCTGAGCAGAAAAAAAACCAAAATCACAAGATAATCTTTGATGTTTACAGAAGATATGAAAGGTAATTTGCAACTGAGATGAAAGCAAGCATCTGAAAGGAATGTTTTCTAGTAAAACAGCACTTCTCTCTGCCATGCTCGAGAACTGCCTTCACATGGGGAGGGGGAGAAGAGAATGTCACCTATTGTGTAATAAGTGTGTAAGCAGTTGTGAAACAAAGATAGTGATGATGCTCCCCTGAATCCTTTCATTCCCTAACCTAGAGCTTGCCAGTCTAGCTCTTTACTGATTATGATTGTCTGCCTGTATTATGTGTGATTTCCTTCAGGTATCAGTAATTAGCAACAGTCTGACAATCAACTCCAAATTTTGTGTGCCACTATGAGGGTGTCCTGGGAACACATAAATGGGCATTAAAAGATGAGAATCAAGCAATAGGTAGAGAAACTAGGATAGGATGGGGTGGGATGGGATGGGATGGGATGGGATGGGATGGATGGGATAGGATAGGATAGGATGGATGGGATGGGATGGGATGGGATGGGATGGGATGGGATGGGATGGGATGGGATGGGATAGCATAGCATAGGACAGAATAGAATTAACCAGGTTGGAAGAGGCCTTTGAGATCATCAAGTTCAACCTATTGTCCAACACTATCTAATCAAGTAAACCATGGCACCAAGTGCCCCATCCAATCTCTTCCTAAACACCTCCAGTGATGGTGACTCCACCACCTCCCTGGGCAGCACATTCCAATAGCCAATCACTCTTTCTATGAAGAACTTCTTCCTAACATCCAGCCTAAACCTTCCCTGGCACAGCTTGAGACTGTGTCCTCTTGTTCTGGTGCTGGTTGCCTGGCAGAAGAGACCAACCCCCACTTGGCTACAACCTCCCTTCAGGTAGTGAAGCATCTCCCTGTCCTCTGTGTGTTCCAGTATAGCTTCCAGGAGGATCTGTTCCATGATATTCCCAAGCACAGAGATGAAGCTGACAGGTGAGTAATTCTTAGGGTCCTCATTTTTATCCTGTTGAAAAATGGGTCTAATGTTTCTCTTCTCCCATTTTCCAGGAACTTTGCCTGACTGCCAAGACTTTTCATATATCATGGACCAGGAAATGTTCTGCTGGGAACACAACCTGCAGCCACACAAGGCTTTTGAAATCTGCTTTTTAGACTGATTGAAAATAACTGCTGCCTTTGATCGCTACCATTCTGGCCTGAATGTGTGAGAAAGACCTCGTCTGGAGTTTCCTAAACCATGTATCATTGCTTTCTTGGGAGTTTATTTTGCATGATGGATTGCTAAGATTTCTATGGCCAGTAATGCAAGGATAGGTGTTGTACTGGATTGGGTTGGATTGGATTGGATTGGACTGGATTGGATTGCATTTTCTCACCCCTGCTCGCTTTTCATCGCCTTCTTTATTTATCTTCCTCATTTTGGGCACACTGAATCCTCCAGAAAGTTCTGAGGGGAGAAGAGGGAGAGAAGTGGGAAAGATAAGCTGTCCTAAGCTGCTCAGGAAACTCTTAAACATTGAACTATAAATGTATCTGTACCACAGAGGACCTATGATTACAGCAAATGTATCTGTACCAGAGAGGATCTATGATTGCAGCAAGTCTTGCTGATTAACGAAAGATTTGCCAGATACATAATTTCTTCATCAGTAGATCTGTTTCTACAGCACTGACTGATCTTCATATTCATTTCCTTCCTGCTCATGTTCTCTCCTAATGCAAATAGGAGCATGTGGAACACCCCCCAATGCAGCTGAAAATAGGTGAAGGCAGGGCAAATGCTTTTCCCTAATTTCTCCACTATATTTCAGTTCTGAAAGAGGGTGTTTGTTTAACACCCAAGGGGAAAAATATCCTCCTCCTCCTCTGTACAATTGAATGGAAATGAATGATTCTTTTTGAAGATGCCCCACTCTAGAGCTTCAGGAATAACTGTTGAATGCCATTCAGTGCCATCTAGTGATACCTTAGCCCATCTGCTTAGGTTTCTTACAGGGGCAACGAGACAACAGCGGTAATGTGACACAGATAGCTTCCATTTAGGACCTGATATGGTTCCCTTTGCATGGGTTGCACCTTTGTTAGCGCTAGGTTTGGAGCTGCTGGCATTGTCTGGTGCCATACCTATAGGAGGCTGGAGGAGCAAGAAATTCAAAGTTTCCAGAAGAAAAAAAGGGCCAAAACTAATTTAAATAGTTATGTGTAATTTTTGTTAATTTTGCAATGAGGAGTGTGTCATGTGCAAGGTGCCTGAAATTGTCTTCCACCTGCCCTAACGTCAGTCCTAATAAGTTGTTAATAATAATACAATACAATACAATACACCAGGTTGGAAGAGACCTTCAAGATCATCACGTCCAACCCATCAACCAATCCAACCCACCTAAATACAGTACAATACAGTACAAAACAGTACAATACAGTACAATACAACCCACCTAAGCAACTAAAAAACTAAACCGTGGCACCAAGCACCCCATCAAGTCTCTTCTTGAACACCTCCAATGAAGGTGACTCCACCACTTCCACAGGCAACTGATTCCAGTGGGCAATCACTCTCTCGGTATAGAACTTCTTCCTAACATCCAGCCTAAACCTGCCCTGGCGCAGGCTGAGACTGTGTCCTCTTGTTCTGGTACTGGCTGCCTGGGAGAAGAGACCAACCTCCGCCTGGCTACAACCTCCCTTCAGGTAGTTGTAGAGAGCAATAAGGTCACCCCTCAGTCTCCTCTTCTCCAGGCTAAGCAACCCCAGCTCCCTCAGCCTCTCCTCATAGGGCTTGTCTTCCAAACCCCTCACCAACTTTGTTGCCCTTCTCTGGACACGCTCCAGTAAGACAACATCTTTCCTAAACTGAGGGGCCCAGAACTGGACACAGGACTCAAGGTGCGGCCTAACCAGTGCAGTGCACAGGGGCAGAATGACCTCCCTGCTCCTGCTGGCCACACTGTTTCTGACGCAGGCTAGGATGCCATTGGCAGATATGCATTGAATACTCAATATGCATCGAATAGTCAATAAGGTGTTAGAATCATAGAATCAACAAGGTTGGGAAAGACCTGAGAGATCATCAAGTCCAACCTGTCACCCAGCACCTCATGACTACTAAACCATGGCTTCCAGTGCCAATAATAATGACTATAAATGACTGACATTAATTTTGTGTGTACGAATACAGTGTGTGGTCATGTTTGAGAGCACTTGAAAGCCGTATCCTGGCATAGCTCCATCACACTCAAGGAGGTATTACAGTCAGAGCTCATGTGTGAGATTTTTTTTATGGTGATTTTGATTCTTCTGTTGATCTCAGTTTTACTGAGAAAGTCAATGAAGTTACTCTGAGTTCTGTTAATGCCATTTCTGTGGAGTTACATACTCTGAAATTATGAACTTACACATCTGTGGGCAGAAAAGTTAGCACAGGGATTTGGGTTCATGAAATCCCAGAATCACACAATGGCAGGGGTTGGAAGGAAATTCCCTAGTCCAGCCTCCCTGCTAGAGCAGGATCAGCTAGAGTAAATCACCCAGGAACATGTTCAGACAGGTTTTGAATGCCTCCAGAACTGAAGAGTCCACAACCTCTCTGAGCAGACTGTTCCAGTGCTCTGCCACTTGCAAAGTGAAGAATTTTTTCCTTATGTTTAAGCAGAACCTCCTGTGTTGAAGTTTTGTCCTTTGCCCCTTGACATGTCACTGGACACCACTGAGAAGAGATCCATTATAATAGATCCTTGTCTTTTGTGCAGCTTTTCTTCTTATTCCAGCTTGTTGTTCTGGTTTTCTCTCTGTTTGTTTGTTTTCCCAGTACACTTCTGCAGGCAACTGTCAATATTGCAAAGACAGTATGAACCCTATGAGCACAAGCCCTTTGAGGAGAGGCTGAAAGACCTGGGGTTGCTTGGCCTGGAGAGGAGGAGGCTCAGAGGAGACCTTCTTGCTGTCTACAACTACCTGAAGGGAGGTTGTAGCCAGGTGGGGGTTGGTCTCTTCTGCCAGGCAACCAGCACCAGAACAAGAGCACACAGTCTCAAGCTGGGCCAGGGAAGGTTTAGGCTGGATGTTAGGAAGAAGTTCTTCATAAAAAGAGTTATTTGCCATTGGAATGTGCTGCCCAGGGAGGTGGTGGAGTCACCATCACTGGAGGCGTTTAGGAGGAGACTGGATGGGGTGCTTGGTGCTATGGTTTAGTTGATTAGATAGTGCTGGGTGATAGGTTGGACTTGATGATCTCGAAGGTCTTTTCCAACCTGGTTAATTCTATTCCATTCCATTCTTAAAAAATCTTAACTTCTTTGTTCCAGAACAGCAAATTGTTAGCCAAACAGTGAGCATATAGCACTAAAGATGAGATTTTCATACTCTAAGCACTTGCTTTTCCCATGAGATTTTTTTCTCCTGATTAGAAATATTACATGTTTCATAGATCTTTGGCAACTTGATGGTGCTTCTGATCAAGTTCCAGGGTGGTGGAAAGCATCTTGCATCCTGCACAGACATTGCAGTACAATGCCAAGACCTTGAGGACTACCTTAAGGAAGGTTCTGCTTTCCATACCATGGTATCTCCAGTTTGGAGTATGGCACATATTCTGCCTGTTTTGTACAGCTGTGTACCTTAAACCACTTTTAAGAGGATTGCCATTCATTTTCAGTGGATTTTATCAGCAGTCTTTAAGAAAACATGTATGTGCTAGTAGATTCTAATGGGTCCCAGAGAAAAATTTAAAGAAGGAATTTAAATGCAGAGGGGAAAAAAACAGTAGTAAGATCTGAGAGCACTGTTCAGTCATTGCATGCACTGGGATTGTCTGACTATTTTGCCCTCTCTGCAGGACATGCATAGCAGCCTTTACTATGTCTCTGTATATTACAGGCAGATATGAACTGCAAATAGAGGCACAATAATTTTCATTCTTTGTCTCTGCAAAAATATGTCCTGCTGAGGACAGCAAGCCAATTTAACATGTGGAAGGGAAAAAAAACAAACCAAGAAAAAAGAGGGAGCAAAAGCAGTTTATTCACTGTGCCAACTGAATTTTTCACTGGAGAGGTATTTAGGACCTGTGGATGTGGGAATGTGAGTTAATATGCTACGTGGACCATCGTACCCAAGGTTCCTTGCTTTATTTGCTTAGAGCTGCAAAAACCTGGTGCCCAGATGATCTTCCTTAGACCAGTTTCAGTGCAGGAAACAGATGCCTCAGAACTGTGCTGGGCAGTAGCCCTGGATGTCACAGCGTCCTGTGCAATCCAGAAACTGAAAGCAGCCAGCTTTGATACTTCAAGGAAAAAGTCCTCCTTTCTCTGCTGCCTTCTGTCTATCATCCCTCCTCAGAATGCTTCTTACCTTGTACTATGTTTAGCTTTGGTCACCACATCTCTTTCTCTACTGCATTATGACTCTAGTCTTCCCTCTCTTAGTGTCTCTCTGCTTCTTGGTGCCATCCTCCTTCATTTGCACAGACATTCCTTACAAGTCCAGTAGAATGGAATGGAATGGAATGGAATGGAATGGAATGGAATGGAATGGAATGGAATGGAATGGAATGGAATGGAACCAGGTTGGAAGAGACCTTCAAGATCATCGCATCCAACCTATCATCCAGCACCACCTAATCAACTAAACCATAGCACCAAGCACCCCATCCAGTCCCCTCTTAAACACCTCCAGTGACGGTGACTCCACCACCTCTCTGGGCAGCACATTCCAATGGACAATCATTCTCTCTGTGTAGAATTTCCTCCTAACATCCAGTCTGAACCTCCCCTGGGGCAGCTTGAGACTGTGTCCTCTTGTTGTAGTGCTGGTTGCCTGGGAGAAGAGACCAACCCCTACCGGGCTACAATCTCCCTTCATGTAGTTGTAGACAGCAATGAGGTCTCCCCTGAGCCTCCTCTTCTCCAGGCTAAGCAACCCCAGCTCCCTCAGCCTCTCCTCGTAGGGATTGTGCTCCAAACCCCTCACCAACTTTGTTGCCCTTTGGTACTGGGCTTCAATTAGAGCTGGAAATTTTCATGGCTAGTGACTGCATGAGTATTGCTCTTCTGTTATGAGTAGAGGGTGAGGTAGAGAAGACTGAACAGTTAAAATGTCTCTCACCCACATTCCTATTTTTTAGGACAAGTACCTCAGGGAAAAAAAAAAAGAGGAAGAAGAAAAAAAGATTAATTTTCATTTTACCTTTTGTTCAGTGTAACAAACTTCCATTTGAGGTTTAATTTAATCTGTTCTGGGATGCAACAAAAGCTTAGTGGAGGATAAAAGGGACATAGCAAGAAAAAGTATTCAAAGTGAATAATTTAAGATCACATCCATAATTAATGGTATTTGGAAAGCTTCCTGTAGTGCTCTAATCATATCTCAAAATGTGCTAATTAGTGCAGTTTGGTACTAAACAGAGTATGCAGGTGTTTGAGCAGCTTCTTTTCTTTTTAAAGAAATGCTGTGGTAACTAGTTCTCCTGGCATGAGTGCTCACACTTAATAAAAGCTTCTCCATTTAACATATATTTGACAGCTGAAGAGCATGGATGCAATTATTACCTCATTAAAATAGGTTTGATCAAGACCACAGCATAAAAGCAGCTATTTTTAATGCAGAAATCTAAGCCCCTAGTAAACACCAGGACATTCTATAATACCAGTCAGGGATACAGCCAGCTAAACAGTTGAAATTGCAAAAGAGAAAGAAAAGAAAAATAGATCAGCGTTCCTCTCCTTGAAACAGCAAAATATCTACATCCATCTACTTGAAATTAACGTTATCTAAAAGCAGTTCTGATACTTCAGCAAAGCTACTCCTTGGCTTTCTTCTTGGATGCATTGTTATCTTTTGCTGGGCAGAATTTTGCTGGTCAGTGCCTCATTTGTTGTGGAAATCAATACAATACAATACAATACAATACAATACACCAGGTTGGAAGAGACCTTCAAGATCATCCCGTCCAACCCATCAACCAATCCAACCCACCTAAATACAATACAGTACAATACAATACAATAAAACCCAACTAAACAACTAAACCGTGGCACCAAGCACCCCATCAAGCCTCTTCTTGAACACCTCCAATGAAGGTGACTCCACCACCTCCCCGGGCAGCCAATTCCAATGGGCAATCACTCTCTCTGTATAGAACTTCTTCCTAACATCCAGTCTAAACCTGCCCTGGCGCAGCCTGAGACTGTGTCCTCTTGTTCCTGTACTGGCTGCCTGGGAGAAGAGACCAACCTCTGCCTGGCTACAACCTCCCTTCAGGTAGTTGCAGAGAGCAATAAGGTCACCCCTCAGTCTCCTCCTCTCCAGGCTAAGCAACCCCAGCTCCCTCAGCCTCTCCTCATAGGGCTTTTCTTCCAAACCCCTCACCAACCTTGTTGCCCTTCTCTGGACACGCTCCAGCAAGTCAACCTCCTTCCTAAACTGAGGGGCCCAGAACTGGACACAGTACTCAAGGTGCGGCCTAACCAGTGCTGTGTACAGGGGCAGAATGACCTCCCTGCTCCTGCTGGCCACACTGTTTCTGATGCAGGCTAGGATGCCATTGGCCCTCTTGGCTGCCTGGGCACACTGCAGGCTCATGTTCAGCCTCCCATCAACCAGCACCCCCAGGTCCCTCTCTGCCTGGCCGCTCTCCAGCCACTCTGACCCCAGCCTGTAGCACTGCATGGGGTTGCTGTGGCCAAGGTGCAGAACCCAAAACTTGGATGTGTTCAATCTCCTGCCCTTGGACTCTGCCCATCTGTGCAGCCTGCCGATGTCCCTCTGCAAAGCCTCTCTGCCCTCCAGCAGATCAACTCCTGCCCCCAGCTTGGTGTAGTCCGCAAATTTACTGATGATGGACTCGATGCCCTCATCCAGATCATCAACAACAGCTGACACCACAGCTCCCTCTCTAATTCCTCCAAAACTAATCAATGTGATCCAGAAAGAAATGAGCTGTGTTTTCAGGTCATTGCATGTATACATTTGTGCATTTATTACTGTTCTGCTACTCCTCTGCAAATGCTGAGGATATGCTTAACACAGAGATGACTTGGAACCCTTCTGACAGCCTTGCATTACTGAAACAGGAGCTGGTTATATGGGGCCACAGTGTCCAGAAAGCAGGTGTGAGAGCACTGCCAAATAGGCAAATTAAACTGAAGCCCATAGATTGCATTTAAACTTAATGGATCGTGATTCTATGGGATTTGTTTTATATGATTATTCTAATGCAATGTTTGATTTCATTGAGGTTTGACAAAACTTAGCAGAATGAAACAAATAGTTCTAGAAGCATGTATTATTAATAACTTATCATTTCCTTTAAGGTTAGTTAACCTGGCTGAGAGCAGAGCTTCTTTCATTACTGTGACAGTTTGAATCATAGAATCAACCAGGTTGGAAGAAACCTCCAAGATCATCCAGTCCAACCTATCACCCAGCCCTATCCAATCAACTAGACCATGCACTAAGTGCCTCATCCAGTCTTTTCTTGAAGATCTCCAAGGATGGTGACTCCACCACCACCCTGGGCAGCCCATTCCAATGACAAATCACTCTCTCTGTAAAGAACTTCTTCCTAATATCCAGCCTGAACCTCCCCTGACACAACTTGACACTGTGTCCCCTCATTCTGTTGCTGGTTGCCTGGGAGAACACACCGACCCCCACCTGGCTACAACCTCCCTTCAGGTAGTTGTAGAGGTCTCCCCCTGAGCCTCCTCTTCTCCAGGCTAAACACCCCCAGCTCCCTCAGCCTCTCCCGATAGGGCTCCTCATCTACAGGAAAGTATCATCTGCTTGAATATACCCACCAGAAGGCTGGGTGCCTTCTGCTGCTGCCATGTGGGGTGCACCTGTGGTGCCCCGGGTGTCCAGCCCAGTGGGTGGACACAGGAAGCTGTGTATTTCATACCCATAATGTCCTGCTCTCTATAAATCTATCAGCAAGGTCTCACACTTCCCCTTTCTTCCCTCGCTGCTCCCGTGGGAGATGCTCCCTATCTGGTAATGGAAGCGGAATTATCTCAAGGCCTCTTAGGCCTGGCTAGGCCTAATGCCAGGAGGAGAAGTGGGAAGGGCAATCTCAGATCTGGCCAGCTGAGATTAGCCTAACAGTGGAGTGGGGAAAGAAAGAGCCCTGGGGGTTTTGGGTGTGCCCTCAGGTAGGGAGAGGGGAAATGCTGGGAGGCTTCTGGGTATGCTATAAGGGACTCTGTGTCCTCTGGGATCTCTTTTGTCACTGTGCTTGTAGCTTCTGTAGAACACTCCCTGCTTTTCCATTTAAACTTTCCCATCACTTCTGCAATCCATTTGTGTGAGTCTCTTTTTTCCTTTTGAGCTGGTGGGAGGCAAGGCAGGGTCTGCCTCAACCTGGGACAGTTACATGCTGCACATTCATTTTAAGATGCTTTATGGGAATGTCTACAGTCTGAAATATTAATTTTGCAAACTCCAGCACATGGGTTTCAACCTCATGTATGTTCAACTTTTCAACAGCCTCTGCAGCATCCAGTCCTGTTTTTTTTTCCAAGCAGGCAGTGACTCACTGCCATCTATGAATTCGTTCTTTTTCTGTGCTCTGTTCTCCTTATGCCTTCCCATTAGCATTCAATGCTTCTCTGTCTTCTGCAGCTAGATAAATTATTCCCTGAGAACAATTCATTTGACAGTGAAATTTGCCCTTTTTTTGCATTCTGTTATTTCCTCACGAACCCATCCCAATTTGCATTAGTTAGTTTATTATTTGAAATTGTTTGATGAATAGTTTGTTCCAACCCATTTCACTCATGTAGCTAAAATTAATTTGAGTGTTTTATCCCAGTGATTAACCAGGCAAACTGTGTCCTATTGGATCACGTGGTGATTGTATCTGCTTCTGCTCTGGTTGACTGGAGGCAATCAAAACCAGATGTGATTCGTGGAAAGTTTTCAAGGAAAAAAAGTTTAGTTTTATTCTCTTACTATTTTCCACATTTTTTTTTCCCTTAAGAAAATACCCTACATTTTCATTTTTCTAGTGTTCTCTTCCCTTTTCTCAGGTTCAAAACTGTAAAAGCATGAGAAATAAAAATTATTATTTTTTTGGTCCACCCTGTGCAAGGAGATGGAGTAAAATTATCCACTAAAAACAATTCCCAGTTGGAACAGTATTCCATTAAACCAATGAAATGGTCTTTGTGGTAAAAGTATTTTTTCAGCAGACCAAGTTATACATTCTATAGAAAGCTTCTGCTTTCCCATGACTTATGATTCACCAATAAACCCCACATTTGGCCAGTGTTAAGAATAGAATAGAATAGAATAGACCAGGTTGGTAAAGACCTTCAAGATCATCACGTCCAACCTATCAACCAATCCAACCCACCTAAACCATGGCACCAAGCACCCCATCAAGTCTCCTCCTGAACATCTCCAATGATGGTGACTCCACCACCTCCCCAGGCAGCACATTCCAATGGCCAATCACTCTTTCTATGAAGAACTTCTTCCTAACATCCAGCCTAAACCTGCCCTGGTGCAGCCTGAGACTGTGTCCTCTTGTTCTGGTGCTGGCTGCCTGGGAAAAGAGACCAACCTCTGCCTGTCTACAACCTCCCTTCAGGTAGGTGTAGACAGCAATAAGGTCACCCCTCAGTCTCCTCCTCTCCAGGCTAAGCAACCCCAGCTCCCTCAGCCTCTCCAAACCCCTCTCCAGCTTTGTTGCCCTTCTCTGGACATGCTCCAGCAAGTCAACATCCTTCCTAAACTGAGGAGCCCAGAACTGGACACAGGACTCAAGGTGTGGCCTAACCAGTGCAGTGTACAGGGGGAGAATGACCTCCCTGCTCCTGCTGGCCACACTGTTCCTGATACAGGCCAGGATGCCATTGGCCCTCTTGGCTGCCTGGGCACAATGCAGGCTCGTGTTCAGCCTACATTCAACCAGTACCCCCAGGTCCCTCTCTGCCTGGCCACTCTCCAGCCATTCTGACCCCACCCTGTAGCACTGCATCTAGTTCTGGTTGCTGCTTTTGTGTTCTGGGTTTTGGGTGTTGGCTCTGGTTTGCAGGAATGAAGGCCACAGGAGTGGGAGTGGGGTAGCATGATGGGTATTTTTTACACTGGTTATGTTTTTTCCCCCTGCATTTTGCTGTGCTTTTTTCTGCAAATAGGCTAACCTAAGGTAATCATGCATTGTATTATCAGCTAAAGTAATTGTGCATCTATGGTATCTCATTTATAGTAATCTCTTGCCTTATCTCACTTTCTTTATCTCAGCCTGGAGGGTTTTTTTTTTTGTGTGTTCCTTTATTCTCACTCCTGTACTGGTGTAGAACAGGCAGGTTAACTCATTTACTGTGTGTTAACCTGTTACAATCACCTTATGTCTTTCTGCAAAAATAGGTACTGTATGTCTAGAGATCCAGTCTGGAAAACATCTTCTGATGTACAAAAAATTACAATGTTCCATATATGCTTATAAACATATGCTACCCCCAAAGAAGCAGGATGCTATATTCATATATTAGTGTGGTGGGTTGAAAATTCCCCCCCAACATTAAATTTGCCAAACCAGCTCAGCTGAAAGCCAATGAAAACTGTGCTTACAAGTAAAACTACAATCTACAATGAAACTTCAAGTCACAGCCCTGTGGATTGGTTACTGGGCAAATGTTGCTTCTGTTTCTTCTTGAGCCAGTCTAATCCAGGAAGACTGCACCTGTAAGTGTCACATTTTTTCTGATGACACAGAATTAGTAAAGAAATCGAGTCCATCAGCAGTAAATTTGCGGACAACACCAAGCTGGGGGCAGGAGTTGATCTGCTGGAGGGCAGAGAGGCTTTGCAGAGGGACCTCGACAGGCTGGACAGATGGGCAGAGGCCAAGGGCATGAGATTGAACACATCCAAGTGCCAGGTTCTGCACATTGGCCACAGCAACCCCATACAGTGCTACAGGCTGGGGTTAGAGTGGCTGGAGAGCAGCCAGGCAGAGAGGGACCTGGGGGTGCTGGTTGATGGGAGGCTGAACATGAGCCTGCAGTGTGCCCAGGCAGCCAAGAGGGCCAATGGCATCCTAGCCTGCATCAGAAACAGTGTGGCCAGCAGGAGCAGGGAGGTCATTCTGCCCCTGTACACTGCACTGGTTAGGCCACACCTTGAGTCCTGTGTCCAGTTCTGGGCCCCTCAGTTTAGGAAGGATGTTGACTTGCTGGAGCGTGTCCAGAGAAGGGCAACAAAGTTGGTGAGGGGTTTGGAAGACAAGCCCTATGAGGAGAGGCTGAGGGAGCTGGGGTTGCTTAGCCTGGAGAAGAGGAGACTGAGGGGTGACCTTATTGCTCTCTACAACTACCTGAAGGGGAGGTTGTAGCCAGGCAGAGGTTGGTCTCTTCTCCCAGGCAGCCAGTACCAGAACAAGAGGACACAGTCTCAGGCTGCGCCAGGGGAGGTTTAGACTGGATCTTATGAAGAAGTTCTATACAGAGAGAGTGATTGCCCACTGGAATCAGCTGCCTGTGGAAGTGGTGGAGTCACCTTCATTGGAGGTGTTCAAGAAGAGGCTTGATGGGGTGCTTGGTGCCACGGGTTAGTTTTTTAGTTGTTTAGGTGGGTTGTATTGTACTGTATTGTATTTAGGTGGGTTGGGTTGGTTTATGGGTTGGGCGTGATGATCTTGAAGGTCTCTTCCAACCTGATGTATTGTATTATTATTTGTATTATTAAATAGTAATGACAACTTCCATATGGGGTATAGAGGCTGCTCTGGATCAGTTACAGAAGGAAACAACAATATACACCTCAACACAAACATTTTTTTGTATGGTCACCTTACATGGTTCTATTTCAAGACATGTGGAAACTGTGCCAGTTTTAGGAAACTGGGACTTCATCCCTGAAATCAGTAACTGAAGAGCACCAGAGCAGTGAAACAACTGAATCATAGAATCAATAAGGTAGGAAAAGACCTCAAAGATCATCAAGTCCAACCTGTCACAGTGTAAGTGGTAATCTGATGTATCTAAGGCTTAATACAACTTCTGAAGCATTAGGTGGGAAATATCATATGTGAAAGAGGGAGTACTATTTTTGCAGTTGTCATGGCATGAAGAGGGATGTACATGTTTCTTTTAGCTATTTCAGTTGCTTAAGGGAGTTATAGCTGCTGTTATGAGTCATGAACCTCTAGCACTAATGATACACTCTTGTTTTGAGTTCCAGTAGTCACTGGTAAAAAAAAAAATGAAAAAGAGAGAGGAAGGATTGAAAAGGATTCAGGGGGGGGAAATGATAGGAAAATGCATTTTTTCTGATGAGAAACCAAGAAAATTTAATCTGTTTAGTGCATCAAAGAGAAAATTAAGAGGTGATAGTGGGAAGAGGTGGGTTATTGTAGGTGGTATTTCTGTCAGAAAGATGGATCCATGAGATTCAGGGAAGCTATACCAAGGTAAATTCAAAGAGAGTGATTAATCAGTGGAGCAGCTTTACTTCACTTATGATGGATTCTCTATCACTGGCAGCTTCTAAATCAAACCTCGTGTCTTAATGCCCAAAATAAGATAAAAATCTCAAGAAATTATTTATGTGAGATTCTTAGCCTACTCTGTAAAGGAGAAGAAAAAAGAGACCACTCTTAAAATCTGCTCATGAAACTTTACTCTGTAGTTTATAGATTTCCAAATAATTTCAGAAGCTTTCAAATCATTCTGAGATGTGTGTATGAAAGACACCTTAGGCCTTACTGGAGGGAATTCCAAATTTGAGAATCTGAGAGCAAAATAAACATGCCAATAATCAAATGGGCAAACAAAAGCAAAACAAAGCTACTAACTTCTGTTTCTTACAGCTGGAACAAAACTATAGTTTTGTTTCAGGCAGATACAGGTTTGGAAGGTTTTCTCAGAAAATTGCAGCACTACAGGCTGGGGTCAGAGTGGCTGCAGAGCTGCCAGACAGAAAGGGACCTGGGGGGTACTGATTGACAGTAGGCTGAATATGAGCCAGCAGTGAGCCCAGGTGGCCAAGAAGGCCAATGGCACCCTGGCCTGCATCAGGAAGAGTGTGGCCAGCAGTGTGGTCATTCTGCCCTGTGCTCAGCACTGGTTAGGCCACACCTTGAGTCCTGTGTCCAGTTCTGGGCCCCTCAGTTTAGGAAGGACATTGAGACACTTGAACATGTCCAGAGAAGGGCAACGAGGCTGGGGAGAGGCCTGGAGCACAGCCCTGCGAGGAAAGGCTGAGGGAGCTGGGATTGTTTAGCCTGGAGAAGAGGAGGCTCAGGGGAGACCTTCTTGCTGTCTACAGCTACCTGAAGGGAGGTTGTAGCCAGGAGGGGGTTGGTCTCTTCTCCCAGGCAGCCAGCACCAGAACAAGAGGACACAGCCTCAGGCTGTACCAGGGAAAGTTTAGGCTGGAGGTGAGGAGAAAGTTCTTCACAGAGAGAGTTGTTATCCCTTGGAATGTGCTGCCCAGGGAGGTGGTGGAGTCCCCATCCCTGGAGGTGTTCAAGAGGGGATTTGATGTGGCACTTGGTGCCATGATTTAGTAGTCATGAGATGTTGGGTGACAGGTTTGGACTTGATGATCTTCGAGGTCTCTTCCAACCTTATTGATTCTATGATTCTGTCTCTGAGTGCTTTAGCACCAGAGCTCCACAGCAAGTGATGACAGCTACAATCTAAATAAATTTATCACTATATGCAGTATTGTCTGAGAGCTGTGGACCCTGTGGAAGTCTTTTCTTGGCAGTGAGGCAAACAGCATGGCCTCACTAAATGCAGCCTGTTTTGTGGTGGATACTGCTATGCTGAATTATCACAGCTTGCTATTGTTTGTGTTGAGAAGAAAACTTCTGATAAAAGTAATGCCCCCACACTGCATGCTGCTCCATCACAAAGCTCCTTTGTTTATACATTTTGCTCCTGGTTTGGAATTTAGCATTTTTAGTATTCTTCTGAAATTGCACACTGCCTTTGTTAGAAAGATTGGTAGAAAGCAAGAAACCCAGTGTCTGAGCAATGCTCTACTCAAGGGTGACTGGAAAATAGTTTCATAGTTTCAGTTAGGGTTGGAAGGGACCACAAGGATCATCTAGTTCCAACCCCCCTGCCATGGGCAGGGACACTCTACACTAGATCAGGCTGGACAGAGCCTCATCCAGCCTGGTCTTAAACACCTCAAGGGACGGGGCCTCAACCACCTCCCTGGACAACCCATTCCAGAGCCTCACCACCCTCACGGTGAAGAACTGCCTCCTCAAAATACCCAGGATCATTCCTGCAAATCTCTGTTTTTTAACTTAGAGGAGAAACCTGTCCATATTTGGAAAAAAGAGAATGGGCTAGTGTGGTGGGCTGAAGTTTCCCCCCAACATTAACTTTGCCAGACTCTGGTGGTTTGAGCTTTAACCGGGATTCAAGAGCTCAGATCGAGGGCAAGGCTGAGAATTCTTCCCCTGCTTCCCCCTCCTCTTTCCTGATCAAGAGGAAGAAAAAAAAAAAAAAAGGAAGGGAAGGAGCAAATCTACCAAGAAATAAATTGGAGTTGGTTTGGAAGTAGAGAGGGAAAAAATTTTCTTTAAACAATATATATGTATATATATAACAATAATAGGAAGGGTTCACAAGGGTAAGGAATAAGGATGGATGGGGAAAATATATGTATACACAAAACCAGTCCTTTGAAGAAGCGTGAATGTAGGAGGGTGGAGGAGGACCAGGCCTGGCCACCTGGAAACAGGAAGCCAGTAGCAACTCCCTTAGTCCCTGTGAGGCAGAAGTAAAAGAGAGTACATGGCTGCAGTGTCTTCCTTTTTGTAGGCTTGCTGGACAGGGAGTGGAATACAATACAATACAATAAACCAGGTTGGAAGAGACCTTCAAGATCATCGTGTCCAACCTATCAACCAATCCAATCCACCTAAACAACTAGATCATGGCACCCAGTACCCCATCAAGTCTCCTCCTGAATACCTCCAATGATGGTGACTCCACCACCTCCCCAGGCAGACCATTCCAATGGGCAATCACCCTCTCTGTATAGAACTTCCTCCTAACATCCAGTCAACACCTCCCCTGGTGCAGCCTGAGACTGTGTCTTCTTGTTCTGGTGTTGCCTGCCTGGGAAAAGAGAACTGACTAACTCAGTTTCCCAGGGGGAAAACCCCCTCTGGGGAGAGCAAGACTCTCACAAGCCCTCCCCCCCACCCCCCCACTTTCAGGATGGGCATAACCCATCACACAGACCAACTCAGTTAGAAGCAAATGAAGCTGTATTTACAAGCCAAACCTACACTCTACAATGGAATGCAATGAATACTACAAAATACACAGGATTTACAATATTTACCACTACAATTTATTAGCTACTTGCTTCATCTCCATTTCTCAGACCTGTCAGAAGCAGCTGACAGGTTTTGCCTTCTTTAAAAAGGGGGGGAAAAAAAAGGGACTGGGGTGTGGAGGAGGTGGGAGGTGCTATCAGTTAACAGGGCATTATGGAACGTTGTGGGCGCTGCAAGTAATGCACCTTGAGGGACTGCCTGAAATCTAGTCAGGAAATCATCTCAGGTTTGGCATTAATCTGAGACGTTGACTTATGTTTTGGGTGCATAGAAATGGGCTACAAACAAGCAGCCACGTGAGTGAGGTAAAATAACAGAGTGCAACTGCTTCACATGGGAAAAAATAAATTAAAAGGGAAATAAAAGGAAAAAGAAGACAAAACTTCTGCAGTTATCTAGTTTCTGTCCCGACTGTCTTGTCTAAAGCTGGGATGCTCTTTTTCCTTCATTGCTCCTTTAATGAAAAGAACCTGCCCACCCCTCTGGGGGACAGCCTTGAGATTGGTTTTGGATTTGAAGCTCGTCCTGTTCTTTCATGCTCTTCCAAGCTCAGCGTTTGTTTTGCCTCTGTTTGTCAATCAGTGTAAAAAAAGCCTTTTTTGCTCTTAGTGCACCAGAAACTAATATGAAGAAAAGCCAGAAAGCTCTAGGCAGTTTTGACGTGGGGGAATGCAGTGCTGATGTGAAGCTGCAGCAGATGTATGCCTTAATCAGCTGGTAATGAACAGACAGGCACATATTAGTAGAGCAGATCTGAGGCTGTGGAAGGCAGCAAAAAGATGGGGCAGTAAAACTACCTTGATGTTGCTTGGGTAAAGGTGTGTTTAAATATTTCTCTGTTGCTGTTTCCTGTATCCAGCCTGGATTTTCCCATCACTGTGTAGCAGCAAACAATATTGTTTCTTGACAATACGAGGGGAACTGAAACACGTGTCTCCTTCCCTCAGCCATGCTTTGAATGGCTCCAGTTCTCCAACTCCAGAGGAGGTTTGCAAGCCTGAAGTGGCAGACATCCACATAGGAAGTTTTTGGACAAATCTTATATGTCAGAATTATGGAGAAAGTTCAGTGGAGAGACTGGTGGGGGGGAGAGGGAATAAAGGTACTCTGTTGTTGAAAGGAACAGGTAGAGTACAAGCAAAGATGAGATTAGCACAAAACAAAAGGAAGCCCAAGATATTATTTCAGCGACTCAGATCAGCTTTGACCATATAGGTAAATTGGTGTGTTATATGGCTAGTCAAACCAGTATAAACATGCAAGAGTGAAAATACCTGTGAAGTAAGGTTTAGGGAGGCACATACAAAGAAAAATAAATACTATCAGACAGACAAATAGCACGATAAGAAGAGTGATGAGAGGTTTAAATACTAGCTCTGGTGCTTGTTGAGAAGAGTACATGTATTATTCAGTGCATATAAATCTCCTTGGATATATCATTTGGGCATAGTTCAATGTCTAAAACCAGGGAGTTTCCACTCTCTGTCCTCAGTGTGGCATTATACATCTTATTTATGCAGTATTCCCCACAAAAGGCCTTTGCTCTCCTGGAGTTTATGCCTCTGATGAAGATCGCAGGTCTGGTTTATGTTACCTCCCAAAAGCCTGATGAAACTATGCCACTTCCCAAGGCCAAGGCAGTGAGAGAAGTCTAGATGTTCAGTAAAGGAAAGGAGGTGGAAGTGAGGATACAAAGCCTTTCTTCACAGAGAGCTGAGGCTCAGAATCTCTATTTTGGGAAGTTTCAGGTTTGTTTTATCAGATGTGCAACAGGAAGCATTGTGCACACCCTTTACAGTCTGCATGCAGCAGCGAACCATTTGGGTGATGAAGGGATCCAGAGACCAAAGTCCACCCTCAGAGGGGGACTGAAGGCAGAGATTACTGCTGATCCTGTACTTGTAGAAGCATATTCTGATGAAATAAGTGTTTATAAATTCTCTGGGAATATATTTGTCTTAACTTCTGAGGAAATTTATTCTGATGTGGGCTTTGCATACTAGGACTGATACTGACAGGTAAGGCAGACTGTTGGTCTGTCTGCCCTGCCTGTCTGTATATTTATCTTCCAGTGGCACAGACAGTCTGTCTCTTCTGCTAAATGGGGACTCCTCTTCTTGAGAAACTGTTTGAAGCCAATATAGCTTCAGTATGACAAGGGAGTTTTCTTCCTGATAATATCATTGTTATACTTCACAATGCATGAAGGTCTCACTAGCCTTTGTGCAACCCATTACCCTCACCACACCTTCCCCTGACCCTTCCCACTGAACAAGCACCCACCCATGGCATTAGTACCCCCTTTCTAATTTTGGAGCAGGGAGTGTCACTACGTATTCTGAGGCCAACTTTTCACATTTCCTGGGGCAGAAGGAACTCCTGGGTCTTGTTTCTGGAAGGATAGGACAGGCAAATGTAAGACAGGATAATTATACCTGGTTTGGGACTCAAAGAAGCCATGAGAGCTAGGAAGAATCAAGAACTATCTGGTAAACCAGGGCTACAGCCTCTGTTGTCTAATACTGTGACATTGATACACACCTGTGTATCAATGGCCTTCCAGTATCTGAAGGGGGCCTACAAGGAGGCTGGGGAGGGACTTCTCAGGATATCAGGTAGTGATAGGACTAGGGGGAATGGCATGAAGATGGAGGTAGGAAGATTCAGGCTGGAATGAGGAGGAGGTTCTTCACCATGAGAGTGGTGAAGCCCTGGAATGGGTTGTCCAGGGAGGTGGTTGAAGCCCCATCCATGGAGGTGTTTAAGCCCAGGCTGGATGAGGCTCTGTCCAGCCTGATCTAGGGTAGAGTGTCCCTGCCCATGGCAGGGGGGTTGGAACTAGATGATCCTTGTGGTCCCTTCCAACCCTGACTGATACTATGATACTATACTATGATACTACCTGGCTTTGTTGCCCTGATAATTTATGATGCAGTGTCCTGAATCTCTGGGTTGATGCAGGATTGATTCAGTATAGAAGATGAAGGGCAGTGCCAGGTGGTGGGAGGGCTAAGGACCCATTGAAGATGATGACTTGCAAGCATAAACTGAAACTACAAGTATTTTGAGGTACATTGGGGGTTTTTGGAGAGTTTTGGGGTGGTGTTTTTTTTTTTTTTTCCTTTTGTTGTTGTTGCTTGCCTTTTGTTTGTTTGTTTTTGGGGTTTTTTACTGAAGTAAAAATGTCAAGTAGGATGTATGATCCTGGACATGATAAATATGTCACAGGAAACACTTTGCATACAAGAAAACTAGAGGTATTTTACTTGGCTAATGTATTTGTGTGAAACTTAACTTTGTATGTGTTATAATACCTAAACTTCACATAAAACATTGTAAGACCTATTAATGAGCCACAAAAAGTTTACTGCAGCCTACATTGCTGCATTACTACATGGTCATCCCCATTTATTAATCATACAGATTCAGTTGGTAGCTTTCCTTTTTCAGCAGAGTGAAAAAAAATAATTCTCAGCTTCTATATAGATAGGTAGCATGGGACAAAAAGCCACAGTTTAAGATTTCCCCATCTCCTTTCATCACCAGGTCCTTTATCAAATAGCCAGGCAAGAAACGAGGATGTAGGGATCAAACTAATTGATGGCCACATCTTTTCTCCTCCTCCTTTCTCACCATAATTTGTTGTGGTGGTTTGAGCCTTAACTGGAAGTTAAGAGCTCAGGTGGGGGGCAAGGCTGAGAATCTCTCCCCCACTCCCCCCCTCCTCCCTCCCAACAGAGAGGGGAGGAAAAAGAGCAAATCACCAAACAATAATTTGGAGTTGGCTTGGAAGTAGAGAGGCAAAGAGTTGTCTTTAAGCAATATATATATATATATAACAATAACAGGAAAAAGGTTCACAAGGGCAAGGAACAAGGATGGATGGGAGGGGGACAAAACCAAGAGAATAATACAAACCCAGCCTTTCTCTGAGGAAGCGTGGAGGCAGCAGGGAGAAGGATCAGGTCCGACCACGTGGCAGAGGAGCAGGAGGGCAGCTGCAGTAGCTCTCATCCAGCAGAGGCAGGAGCCAGAGAAGCAGGGCCAACAGCTAGGATGTCCTGCTTTTTATACCCTAGCTGGGCAGGGAGGGGGAGTGGAACAGACTCAGCTTCCCAGGCGAAAAATGCCCTGCAGGGAGTGAAAAGTACCTGCAAGACCTCCACCTGCTTTGTTCTTTTGTTCTCAGAAAAGGGTGCTAACCCACCACATTTGTGCAGTTTATCCATGCCTAATGCTAAGGAGGTACCTGTGGTGGTGTCCTGTGGGAGAACCAGTGGGAGTATTTTAAAACTAAAGCATTTTTTTCCCAGTAGGGGAAATAAAATCTATAACAATGTAAAGAATCTGCCAGTGAAAAAGAGCAAGCTGGGATCCTCCTAAGAACCTCATCTTCAGCCAGGAACACTTGTGTTCTATTTAAAAATGCAGAAGGAGCACTGACATCTAACGTTAGTTCCCATATTTTGCTAAAGAGATTTAATGGTCCACAATTCAATTTGAAGTGAAAGTATCCCCCAAACGACTCTTTATAAAGCCTTTTGGAGACCAAAGTCAATATCTATGGGCCTTTGGAGATGCAGCAATTGATTACCTGTCCTAGTCGATGAGCCTTAAAACCCAAAAAGATTCAGAAGTACATTTCACCATTACAAAACCTCACTCCTGACGCCACTGATGTGCATTGACTGGTCCACAGTGAAGTGCAGTATATAAATCTTGCTCTGAGACCTAACTGAAGTTTTGTAATACCCAGAAAACTGCAAGTTAACACCTCGTGCTGTAGTGCTGGTGAGCCTGGGTTTGCACCTTTGCCTCATGTCTCAGTGCTCTGTGAGAATAAAGTACAGCAAATTTTGGAGCCACTCTTTCCTTTGTCTGCTAACATTGTTATTTTTTTGTCTCCTTGGCTTGTAAAATAATGCTGCCTCATCTTCTTAAAGCTCGTTTCAACCTGAAAAGCCCTGCTAGCAGTATACAAGAACCACTTCAACCCATGTAACATGAAGTCAACTGATCAATTACTTTGTGTCTCTCTGCAAGGCAGGAGCTGTTTGAAAGATAATGACTGAAAAGGAGAATGAACAAAGTTTCCAGCTGCAGCTGCACATGACAAGGAAACTGAGAGTGTATCAATGGCCTTCCAGTATCTGAAGGGGGCCTACAAGGAGGCTGGGGAGGGACTTCTCAGGCTGTCAGGTAGTGATAGGACTAGGGGGAATAGAATGAAGCTGGAGATGGGGAGGTTCAGGCTGGAGGTGAGGATGAAGTTCTTCCCCATGAGAGTGGTGAAGCCCTGGAATGGGTTGTCCAGGGAGGTGGTTGGGGCCCCATCCCTGGAGATGTTTAAGGCCAGGCTGGATGAGGCTCTGTCCAGCCTGATCTAGTGTGGGTGTCCCTGCCCATGGCAGGGGGGTTGGAACGAGATGATCCTTGTGGTCCCTTCCAACCCTGACTGATACTATGATACTATGCTACTATGCTCACCCTGGGCTTTGGGTTCTTTCAGTCCCTATCAAGGATGGGTGCAACCCAGCACAACAGCTCAGGGCTTCACTTTATTAGAAGAATCACTTGATTACTTGTATGAAAGAGTTGGAAGACTATATGCGTGGCTTACTTTTCAAGCAGAAAATATTCCTATGCCTTTTTTTTTTTTTTTAGTTTCTTTTTATTGTTTTTCTTTTTAGTTACTTTTTGATGAGGTAATCAACAAATATGTAATAAGTGCACTCTCTCTCTTGTGATATTAAATGCCAGCAGCAGATCAGCTTCTGAAATCTATTTTTATGAGGATGAAATTACAGACAAGGAAGGAAGTTTTCATATTTCAACTGAATACACAAATTTTTTAAAAGACTGAAAAACAAGGGGAATGGAGAGAAAATACAGGGTTTCAGAAATAGACTTTGAGTTGGCTGCTGCTTCTTCTTCTAGAGTAAGAATCACAGAGGAGCTCAGTCCCTGTAAGGAGGCCCAGCCAGCACCCGTGGAGGATATTGAAGGAGTCATCAATCATGGCCCTACCTAGCCGGGGGGCCACCAGGCCCCCCGGCCTTTGTTGTCACCACCACCATCACCCAGTGCGCACCGTGGGCACTCACCTGTGATCAGAGGAGGATCCTCAGCCCAGAAGGGCTCAGCTTAGGGCTTCTGCCCTTCCTGGGGGGGATTAAAAAGGGGAATGGGTGGGGAGGGGCAAGTGGCCACACCTGGGGTGGGAGGAGACTCCAACAGAGCCCAGGTGCTCTGGGATGTGAGGGCAAAAGGGGGAAAATGGGGCAGGTGAGGGACTTTTTAGGTGTCAATTAATGATAGGATGAGGGGGAATGGGGAAAAAATAAGATAGAAGTGGGTAGATTCAGATTGGATGTTAGGAAGAAATTCTTCACAGAAAGAGAGACTGGCCATTGGAATGTGCTGCCCAGGGAGGTGGTGGAGTCACCATCTCTGCAAGTGTTCAAAATAAGACTGGATGAGGCACTCAGTGCCAAGGTTTAGCTGATTAGATGGTGTTGGGTGATAGGTTGGACTCGATGATCTTGAAGGTCTTTTCCAACCTGGTTAATTCTGTGAGTCTGTGATTATCTGGATTATTCATACGCCTGAATGAGACATAAGTAGGATGAAATATATTGCTAACCCAGGTGTATACTTTCCCACAAACTTTTAAGCTGCTGCTTCAGACAGGAAAACTTTGCTAATTCCACTCTCCCTGAAATATTTCAAATCAGTGTAAACACATAGATGAGTGCTAGAATTCTGACAATAGTTTCAGTATCACAGTCTCACAGTATCACCAAGGTTGGAAGAGACCTCAAAGATCATCGAGTCCAACCTGTCACCACAGACCTCATGACCAAACCATGGCACCAAGTGTCACGTTCAGTCCCCTCTTGAACACCTCCAGGGATGGTGACTCCACCACCTCCCTGGGCAGCACATTCCAATGGTGAATGACTCTCTCAGTGAAGAACTTTCTCCTCACCTCCAGCCTAAACTTCCCCTGGTGCAGCTTGAGACTGTGTCCTCTTGTTCTGGTGCTGGTTGCTAGAGAGAAGAGACCAACCCCTTCCTAGCTACAACCACCTTTCAGGTAGTTGTAGAGAGCAATGAGGTCTCCCCTGAGCCTCCTCTTCTCCAGGCTAAAAAATCCCAGCTCCTTCAGGTACTTTTTTTTTGTGTTTTGTTTGTCCAGGAAAAGGAATCTTAACTACATACAACAACATTTATGTCTTCTCAGCCAAGCTTTGGTCTTTGGGAAGCACCAAGAGAAAGCAAGAGCAACTAATTTCCAAGGGAGAAAAAAGGTGTAGCTATGAGCTAAGACATTTCATTAAAGCTTCCTGGGAATATGGGTAGCTGAGCAGAGAATTTCTCACAATACTCTCTTTCCTGAAACTCATCATCATTGGAGGTGTCTAGGAGGAGACTTGATGGGGCAGTTGGTGCCATGGTTTAGTTGATTAGATGGTGTTGGATGATGGGTTGGACATGATCTTGAAGGTCTCTTCCTACCTGGTCTAGTCTAGTCTAGTCTAGTCTAGTCTAGTCTATGCTATGCTATGCTATGCTATTCTACTCTATATCATGAACATCAATGAAGTTAAAATCAGCAGATAATTCTTTTGACCTCTGGAGAGGAAAAAGGCTCAAAAAATTATTTCTCTTTACCAGACAGACATTATTGATCCTCAGCCCAATAAATAAAAAGATTCACTAAGTAAGAGGAGTCACAGAGCCAAATATGCCTGCTATGTGACAGCTGTGAAACTCAGTGCTTTCAGCCAAATCATCTTTCTTTGTTTTGGACAAAATGTGAGGATTTTGGCTGTTTAGGATTTCTGGAAGCTTGATGTCGAAGATGCATAGCAGCTGTGACAGAAAGGTGGATTTCTGCAGTGATGAAGGGCTGCATAGGTGGCCTTTTAGAATAGAATGGAATGGAATGGAATAGAATAGAATAGAATAGAATAGAATAGAATAGAATAGAATAGAATAGAATAGAATAGAATAGAATAGAATTAACCAGGTTGGAAAAGACCTTTGAAATCATCAAGTCCAACCTATCACCCAAAACCATCTTATCAACTAAACCATGGCACCAAGTGCCTCATTCAGTCTCCTCCTAAACACCTCCAGTGACTGGAACACCACAACAGAGTGGATGTACATTTTAGAGTAATCCAAGTAATTGCAAGTGCTTAGTCCTTAAAAGGAAAAAGATCTGAATTGGCAACAGCAGACTTGCAGTTCTCACTAGCACCTCTCAGCCTCTAAATTTCAACTCATGAAATGCCAACACTTCCTGGAGGAGCTACATAAGAATTTTTAGTGTCTACTCCTCTGTGGGACAGTTTCCACACCCAGCCAGATGCACTCTTCCACGAGTCATGAGCACACCTCTCAACTGTCAAAAGTCTAAAATCCTGACACATTGTACATGTGCCAGGAGTGTCTTTGAAATGCTCATGCTGAGGCATCTGCCCTTTTATGTGATTACACATCCTTGGGTATTCTCCTGACCTTCTAGCACAGCTGGGAGGATGCAGAGGAATGCTGCAACATTGTCCTTGCTTCAGGTACAAAGGAGGAGGCTGCCACTGTCATCTGAAAGGCAAGTCTTACAGATAATGTTGCTTCAACAGGGGAAGGCTGCCTGTGTGCAGAAGGACTACCTAGAGGTTGCATAAACAGCTAAATTTATTTTCTTTCCATACTGGCACCAAGCTCATTGCCTTGAAGGAAAATCTGAGAGAAGATGAAATAAAGGAGGGAACAGACATAATAATGCAGGACTGATGATCCTGAAGTCCAACATTCTCTCTTAAACCACTGCAACAGCAGCAAAAATGGCTCTTTGTCCTGCCATCATTTAAAAGCTCTAGGTCTTCATATACACATCAGTCACTAAATGAAGGGAAAAGACCAAGGTATGAAGGGAGTGTTACTGCATGTAGTCACTTGAAATCCTTGTTGCTGCTGCTGCCAACAGAAGAGAAAGAGGTGGAAATGCTCATAATTGATTAAAAACAAAAAAGACACCAACCAACAAAAAAAATCCCCAACCAAACAAAAGGAACTGAAAAACATCCCCAACCAGCTAACCACCACTAACAAAAAAAGACAGCACCAAAACCAACCCAACAAATCACCACATCCTGGTTTTACCTGTTTAAATCTCTTTGAAATACATCATAGATATTCCTGTGAAGCTCATGAAACCAGATTTTGTTGTCTCTCCCACCCCTCTCAGTAATAAGGAATTCTTATTTGTCCTTATTTTACTATGTCACACAAAGTCTAAGTGATTTTGACCAGTGGTGCAGAAGGAAACTTGTTATAGAGCTAACAGTTCAATCTAGCATTCACATCCCAGGCTATTCTGCTTCTCTGTAAACAGCCCTTCCTTAGTGAACAGAATAGGAGGCAGAGTCCTGTTTAGCACCATAAAGCTGCATAAACCAGCATTCATTGACAATCTAAACAAGTGAATTTCAGGGGAAGGGTTCCACCTGCTTTTTAATCTTAGGTGGCCAAACTCTAGGAAACACAATGAAAATGTATCTCCACAAAGTTATCCACTAATAGTGAGAGACACTTTTATGAGCAATCAAATTCTCTCTATAAGCCTTGGGTAGAGAATTTGTCTGCTTGCTAGAGGACTTACTTTTCAACACAAGACCTGTTTGCCACTGTTGTAAAGGTGTGATATATACAAGATCTGGGTGAGAACGTGCTGAATTTCCTCTCCTTGATCTCCTAACACAGTCAATGTGACAAAGGTTAATTAAAATTGCTGTCACTTGACCTAGGTCAATAACAATAAATTCTCTAGCTAATGCTACAGCCATCTAATAAAACCCCAGAGATTTGGAGGTTTAGTAATTCATATTTACTAAGGATACACTTTACTTGTGGGAGAAGAAAGTATGTATTTAAAAGGCAATAAAAGAGAGATTCTGTGAAATACAAGTCTGTGACAATGATTGCAAAAGCTTTCTGCTTCTCCCAGCTGAACTGCAGGGTGACAAGTGAGGAGCTGAGATAAGGTTTGTTTATGCAGTAGTCCAGTCCTCTGAGCAGTGAGATCTAGCTCAAAGAAGTATACAAACTCAAAGAAGTACACAAATTCCTCCTTAAAAACAAGTGTCCAGGAAGGGAAGGTGATACTAGTAAAATGCCCAAAAGGAATGGAATGGAATGGAATGGAATAGAATAGAATAGAATAGAATAGAATAGAATAGAATAGAATAGACCTGGTTGGAAGAGACCTTCAAGATCATTGTGTCCAACCTATCATCTGACACCATCTAATCAACTAAACCACGGCACTAAGTGCCCCATCCAGTCTCTTCTTAAACACCTCCAATGATGGTGACTCTACCACCTCCCTGGGCAGCGTATTCCAATGGCCAATCACTCTTTTCTGTGAAGAACTTCTTCCTAACATCCAGCCTAAACCTCCCCTGGCACACCTTGAGACTGGGTCCTCTTGTTTTGTTGGTGGTGTCCTGGAAGAAGAGACCAACCCCCACCTGGCTACAACCTCCCTTCAGGTAGTTGTAGACAGCAATAAGATCACCCCTGAGCTTCCTCTTCTCCAGGCTAAGCAACCCCAGCTCCCTCAGCCTCTCTTCATAGGGCTGTGCTCCAAACCCCTCCCCAGCTTTGTTGCCCTTCTCTGGACACATCCCAGCAACTCAACATCTTTCCTAAACTGAGGGGCCCAGAATATGCCTTGATAAGAAGATTACCACAGTGTTATTAGGATCAGTTTCAACATTAATAGATACTGCTGGCCAGTGTTTACAAAATAGTGGAAGACATCTCCCTCACCAGCTTAACAGCTTTAAACTTCTCTCATTCTTAGGCTTTCTCACAATTTCTAACTGAATATATAATGTGTAATTCTGGGAAGCATTCTGAAATACCTAAAATTTAATTCAATCAATTAATTACAATTAATTATCATTCTGCAAAGCTGGCAATTAAGACTGTTTTGTTACGTGTGTTCAGTTTGGGAGGTTTTTGGTTTGTTGTGATTGTTTGTTTGTTTTATCCCAATCTTTGAAAATCCACGCAGAGGTTTCAATTAGTGAGAATTCAAGGGCTTTCATGGAAACACTTAAGAAGGAGCACTTAATGGAGTTTTCTTCTCCATCCTCCTGTTGCTTCCTAGAAGAGACAAACTCTTGCAGAACTGCAACAGTGTGAGTCTCCACCTGCACTTTTGTCAGCTCTTGAATCATCCAAGTGGCCATGGTTAATGGTACTGTGTCCACTGCTGTAGAGCCACAGGAGAGGAATGGTACTGTTATCTCCACAGGATCTGGCTATCTTTCAGTGACCTAAGTGATAGAATAAGACCCTGGGAGTCATTTTAGAATAGAATAGAATAGAATAGAATAGAATAGAATAGAATAGAATAGAATAGAATAGAATGGAGTGGAGTAGAATAGAATAGAATAGAATAGAATAGAATAGAATAGAATAGAATAGAGTAGAGTAGAGTAGAGTAGAATAGAATAGAATAGAATAGAATAGAATAGAATAGAATAGAATAGAATAGAATAGAATAGGATAGAATAGGATAGGATAGGATAGGATAGGATAGGATAGGATAGGATAGGATAGGATAGAATAGAAGTAGAATAGAGTAGAATATAATGGAAGAATAGAATAGAATCAATAAGGTTGGAAAAGACCTCAGAGATCATCAAGTCCAATCTGTCACCCAACACCTCATGACTACTAAACCATGGCACCAAGTGCCACGTCCAATGCCCTCTTGAACACCTCTGGGGATTCTGACGCCACCACCTCCCTGGGCAGCACATTCCAATGGCTAACAACTCTCTCTGTGAAGAACTTTCTTCTCACCTCAAGCCTGAACTTCCCCTGGTGCAGCTTGAGACTGTGTCCTCTTGTTCTGGTGCTGGTTGCCTGGGAGAAGAGACCAACCCCCACCTGGCTACAACCTCCCTTCAGGTATTTGAGTCATGACACCTTCTGAAAGAAGAAAAGTTAAATGTCTTACAAGTGTGTCAGAAGCAGTTTGTGTGTCTCCAAGCAGTGTTAAGGACTGAATTTTATTGAACTTTCTCTGTTCTCTGCATGCTTGTGTTCTGTCTCTCTCTGGAGGGCGATCAATGCGGACTTTGAACAAAGTGAACTTTGAAACAGAGACCACAACATTATTTTCTGCAGTATTTCAGGAAAGAAGGAAAAAAAAGAATCTAGCATGTAGAAAGAAATGACAAGGCACAGTGCTCTCAATCCCTGGGGGGGTTGGTGGTTCAGTCTATTTTGCATAAGACACATTTTCACAAACCGGTGGACAGGGAACCACATGTTATTTAAGATCATAAGAATGTTAGCGCACAATTATCCACATGAGTTAACGCTTGGTTGCATCTCCAGTTTGGGACAAAAGCCAAGACATAAACGTTTCTTTAACAAAACTGCTTCAGAATGGGACCTGACCTATGGGTCTAGTAGCATTGTTCCCACAATCCGTGGTTTATTTGAACAAGATGGCAAGGCATTTAGATCAACTGAAGTGCATCTACACTAATACAAGTTGATGATGGTGATGATAAAATTGAATGTTTATGAGTAAAAATCAAGGGGAAAGCCAACAAAGCAGACATCCTGGTGGCAGTCTGTTACAGACTACCCAAACAGGGTGAAGAGACAGATAAAATGTTCTTTGCATATCTGGTGTAAGTCTCACAATTGCTAGCCCTTGTTCTTGTGGGGTACTTCATCTCAAAGGTCTTTTCCAACCTGGTTCTATTCTATTCTATTCTATTCTATTCTATTCTATTCTATTCTATTCTATTCTATTCTATTCTATCCTATCCTATCCTATCCTATCCTATTCTATCCTATCCTATCCTATCCTATCCTATCCTATCCTATCCTATCCTATTCAACTTCCCTGATGTCTGCTGGAAATATAGCATAGCAGAGAGGGAACATCCCCAGAGGTTCCTACACTGTGTGGAGGATAAATTCCTGACACAGTCCAGTACTTGATCAATCTGAAAAATACCCTACTAACATGCAAGTGACCTGGGTTCAACTTTTGACTTGGAAACAGGCTTCCTTTTGTGGCCTTTGATGATTCCCTTTCTTTACTCTTCCATCATCTAGCCTTCTACAAGAGTCAGTTTTATTGCCAAAGGGTCACTAGCTTCCTAGGCCACTGAAAACAAAATGCATCATTAAAAATTAGACTGAGACATTTTTGTGAGGAAGGACTGTCTAATTAGGCAGATAAATGTTCTTGATTATAACTTGCAGACACAAGCAATGGTGTGCTGATGCTTCTAGCAATCTTACTGGCTAGCCCACTGTGGTTCCTAAAGAGTCCCTCAGTGAGCCGTGGAGTTTGTGCTTCCCTATCCTGGTCATTTCTGATGTTCTTCCTCTTCACAATTACTTGACTCAAGATATAAATTGACACATATGATGGTTGGTTTGGATAAAGGTATGCTAATCACTAACTGGTTTCAATTTATAGAAGCTGATGGCTTTGGAAGCCAAGAAGATTTATTTGCAAGTTGGACACAGAAATACTAATGAATGAAAAGTACAGGGAGGGAAAAACAACTAATTATGGAGGGATGTTTTGTGGGGGTTGTTTTGTTTGTGTGGTTGGTTTGGGGTTTGGTTTTAGTTTCATAGTTTCATAGTTTCAGTTAGGGTTGGAAGGGACCACAAGGATCATCTAGTTCCAACCCCCCTGCCATGGGTTTGGTTTTGGTTTTGGTTTGGTTTTGGTTTGGTTTGGGTTTTGGTTTGGTATGGTTTGATTTCCAGTGGAAGATGAGATCATAATTAACAGTAAGAGGGCTCTTAGAGGTAGCTGCCTGCAGGAATAGAATGGGGACATATTGTGCTAACAAACAGTAGCGTTGGGGATTTTTGAAGTGAGAATAGTGTGTGAGATGCTGAATGAGACAGCAAGACCTTGATGAACAAAGCTAGGAAAATTTGTAGTGAAATATGTCAAACTCTGTTTAGAAGCTTGAACTTCGGTTTTACCCGTGAAAAATGGTCTCTTGTCCTGCTCTTATGATGAGGTTTATGGCCAGAGCATCTAAAAAAAGTGTTGCAAGATGAGGAAACAGAAAGCCTTCCAGAATGGAATCTCTAATATGTCTTGGTTTTCTGTCTCCTTTAAGGCAGGGATGCTTTCTTACACCGTATTAAGCGCATTGTTGGTACCAATCAGACACTGCTCTTTTTGTGATTGTGTAAAAATCCATTAAGAAACAAGTCAGAGTGAAAAGTCTTTCCCAGTCTCACATATTAAAATTATTACATGCAGATGCTACTCTGTGTGTATATCCACATATAAATACTGGGTTTATTCTCAGCTGATTTGCTGAGTCAGACTCCGTTTAGAAGCTTTGAACTTCGGTTTTACCCATGAAAAATGGTCTCTTGTCCTGCTCTTATGATGAGGCTTATGGCCAGAGCATCTAAAAAAAAGTGTTGCAAGATGAGGAAACATAAAGCCTTCCAGAATGGAATCTCTAATATGTCTTGGTTTTCTGTCTCCTTTAAGGCAGGGATGCTTTCTTACACCGTATTAAGCGCATTGTTGGTACCAATCAGACACTGCTCTTTTTATGATTGTGTAAAAATCCTTTTAAGAAACAAGTCAGAGTGAAAAACCTTTCTGTGGTAGTGTGAAGGTTTAATCCTCCCACCACATAAAGCACAGCTGAACTCAGTCAGAGAAGCGTACGAAAAGCTCTATTTTACAAGCAGAATGAAATGCAGTGAAT
Organism: Colaptes auratus; assembly: GCA_015227895.2. Taxonomy (NCBI): domain Eukaryota; kingdom Metazoa; phylum Chordata; class Aves; order Piciformes; family Picidae; genus Colaptes; species Colaptes auratus. Next base: position 6,862,915 of record CM037640.1, read on the forward strand.
ACATACATACAACAAGACCAAGGGCAGGGTCCTGCATCTGGGTCGAGGCAATCCCAGGCACAAATATAGCCTGGGCAGTGACTGGCTGGGGAGCAGCCCTGAGGAGAGAGACTTGGGGGTGCTGGTGGACGAGAAGCTCAACAGGAGCTCTCAATGTGCACTTGCAGCCCAGAAAGCCAATCAGAGCCTGGGCTGCATCAGGAGAAGTGTGGCCAGCAGGTCAAGGGAGGTGATTCCCCCCCTCTACTCAGCTCTGCTGAGACCCCACCTGGAGTACTGCCTCCAGTTCTGGAGCCCCTATTCCAAGAGGGATCTGGAGGTGCTGGAAGGTGTCCAGAGAAGGGCCACGAGGATGATCAGAGGGCTGGAGCACCTCTCCTATGAGGGCAGACTGAAGGAGTTGGGGCTGTTCAGTCTGGAGAAGAGAAGGCTCCGAGGTGACCTCATTGTGGCCTTCCAGTATCTGAAGGGGGCCTACAAGAAGGCTGGGGAGGGACTTTTCAGGCTCTCAGGGAGTGATAGGACTAGGGGGAATGGAATGAAGCTGGAGGTGGGGAGATTCAGGCTGGATGTGAGGAGGAAGTTCTTCACCGTAAGGGTGGTGAGGCCTGGAATGGGTTGTCCAGGGAGTGGTTGAGGCCCCATCCCTTGAGGTGTTTAAGCCAGGCTGGATGAGGCTCTGTCCAGCCTGATCTAGTGTGGGTGTCCCTGCCCATGGCAGGGGGGTTGGAACTAGATGATTCTTGTGGTCCCTTCCAACCCTAACTGAATCTATGAAACTATGAAAAACATACAGTATTTACACTATATACAAAAATATACAGGAAAGCATGTAACACAGAAACACCCTCCTGAGGAGAATCCCCCCCCTTAGGTTCCCCAAAACCCCTCTCCCTCCCCCCTTTCTTGTCCAAGCTAATTGGACAGAAAAAGGAGAAAAAAAGAGAGATGGATATTAAGGGAAAATCATTAGTTCAAAGCAGTTGTTAAGAAATTTAGTTTTCTTATCTCATAAGTTTCAGTCCAGGGTCAGTTGCATGCAGGCTGGCCAAGAACAGAAAGAAAGACTGAAGACAGATCTAAGTTCTTAAGGGAAATTCATTACCTCAAAGCAGTTGTTAAGAAGTTAGTTATCTTATCAGTTTGCAGGTCAGGGTCAACATTCATGCAGTCTGGCCAAGAACAAAAGTCAGAACAGACTGAAGCTGAAGTGAGTGAGAGCAAGAATATTAGAGATATTTTGATGTTGTGCATCTGACATCTGACCAATGAAATTCATTTAGAATTATCTTTGTTTTCCTTTTTACACCTAAACATTCAGCTAGAGAATTCTCTAGCTGTCCCTTCTTAAAGGCACAGCCTAAAACTGTCCACTTTCCAGATCATCTATTAAAATTCTTACATGCAATACAATCAAACAATACAATACACCAGGTGGAAGAGACCTTCAGATCTCACGTCCAACCCATCAACCAATCCAACCCACCTAAAATACATACAGTACCAGACAGTACATACAGTACAAAAGAGTACAATACAGTACAATACAGTACAATACAACCCCCTAAACAACTAAAAAAAAACCTAAACACTGGCAGCAAGCACCCCATCAAGCCTTCTTGAATACCTCCAATGAAGGTGACTCCACCACTTCCACGGCAGCTGATTCCAGTGGGCAATCACTCTCTCAGTAAGAACTTCTTCCTAACTTCAAGTCTAAACCTGCCCTGGCGCAGCCTGAGACTGTGTCCTCTTGTTTGGTAGGTGCCGGAGAAGAGACCAACCTCTGCTGGCTACAACCTCCCTTCAGGTAGTTGTAGAGAGCAATAGGTCACCCTCAGGTCTCCTCTTCGCCAGGCTAAGCAACCCAGCTCCCTCAGCCTTCCTCATAGGGCTTGTCTTCCAAACCCCTCACCAACTTGTTGCCTTCTCTGGACACGCTCCAGTAAGACAACTCTTCTTAAAATGAGGGGACCAGAACTGGACACAGTACTCAGGTGCGGCCTACCAGTGCAGTGTACAGGGGCAGAATGACCTCCCTGCTCCTGCTGGCCACACTGTTTCTGATGCAGGCTAGGATGCCATTGGCCTTCTTGGCGCCTGGGCACACTGCAGGCTCATGGTCAACCTACAATCAACCAGCACCCCAGGTCCCTCTATGCCTGGACGCTCTCCAACCACTCGACCCCAGCCTGTAGCACTGCATGGGGTTGTTGTGGCCAATGTGCAGAACCGGCACTTGGATGGTTCAATCTCATGACGTTGGACTCTGCCCATCTGTCCAGACTGTGAGGTCCTCTGCAAAGCCTCTCTGCCCCCAGCAGATCAACTCCTGCCCCCAGCTTGGTGTCGTCCGCAAATTTACTGATGATGGACTCGATGCCCATCTCATCCAGAATCAATAAAGATGTGAAGAGCATGGGGCCCAGCACCGATCCCTGGGGCACACCACTAGTGACTGGCCGCCAGCCGGATGTGGCACCATTAACCACCCAGATGCCCCTCTGTGGTATATGCACATATTGTTATTGTTCTCAGCTGATTTGCGCATTATTGCCTGGCAAACCTACACAGAAAGTATTATGTACATGCACTAAACTCTTTGCAGAAATAAAGAAGTTATTCTATTTTGTCCTGACTGACAGAAGCCTTTCACTCAGTCATCATCACTGGTTGTATACTGCAATTGCACCAGCCAGTTGGATTCTCAGCAATGTGGCCAGCTCATCTAATCCCCAAAGTGCTAGCAAGCGGATGGCTGTTACTGAGTGTTTTCAAAATACAGAAAGGGCTCAGGGGGATTATTGGGTTATGTGGGCTGCCCTTTCTAATCCCTGTCTAATCCTAGATAAGAAGTTGCTCTTTCCAAGGCATGTCCCTTACCTCAAACTGCATCTGAGAACTGTTTGGCCATTGATAGTACGGTTGCTCAGCTGATACCCCTAAATCCCCACTTTAAAAATACAGTATTACTGGTGATTGCATCCTGAGTTCACTTTCCAGTTCCTCATGCCTGCTGTGGCCATCTACATTTCACCTCCATGTGCCCTTCTGTTTAGGTGATATAAATGGGCATAAAGATACAGGCGTCTTTGTAAAACATATGCAAGTGTAAACAATGAAAAATGTCTTGTAATAGTCTAAGTAGTTATTTTGCAACTGGTTGCTTTCTGTTTCATGTTTGGATATCTACTAAATGAATATGATTTCTCATTTTATGTTCCTTTTTATTGTGAGGGAGCTGTCCCACTCCAATAAATAATTTTCCAGCTATAAGAAAGG
>CM037640.1:6866206-6902223 GCA_015227895.2 Colaptes auratus
GGTCTAATGTTTCTCTTCTCCCATTTTCCCAGGAACTTTGCCTGACTGCCAGACTTTTCATATACATGGACCCGGAAATGTTCTGCTGTGGAACACAACCTGCAGCCACACAAGCTTTTGAAATCTGCTTTTTAGACTGATTGAAATAACTGCTGCCTTTGATCGCTACCATTCTGGCCTGAATGTGTGAGAAAGACCTCGTCTGGAGTTTCCTAAACCATGTATCATTGCTTTCTTGGGAGTTTATTTTGCATGATGGATTGCTAAGATTTCTATGGCCGTAATGCAGAGGATAGGTTGTTTGTATGGGTTGGATTGGGTTGATTGGGACTGATTGGATTGCATTTTCCTCACCCCTGCTCGCTTTTCATCGCCTTCTTATTTATCTTCCTCATTTTGGGCACACTGAATCCTCCAGAAGTTCTGAGGGAGAAGAGGGAGAGAATGGGAAAGATAATCTGTCCTAAGCTGCTCAGGAACTCTTAAACATTGAACTATAAATGTATCTGTACCACAGAGGACCTATGATTACAGCAAATGTATCTGTCCAGAGAGGATCTATGATTGCAGCCAGTCTTGCTGATTAACGAAGATTTGCCAGATACATAATTTCTTCATCAGTAGATCTGTTTCTCCAGCACTGACTGTGATCTTCATATTCATTTCCTTCCTGCTCATGTTCTCTCCTAATGCAAATAGAGCAATGTGGAACACCCCCCCATGCAGCTGAAAATAGTGAAGGCAGGGCAAATGCTTTTCCCTAATTTCTCCCACTATATTTCATTTCTGAAAGAGGGTGTTTGTTTAACACCCAAGGGAAAAATATCCTCCTCCTCCTCTGTACAATTGAATGGAAATGATTATTCTTTTTGAAGATGCCCCACTCTAGAGCTTCAGGAATAACTGTTGAATGCCATTCAGTGCCATCTAGTGATACCTTAGCCCATCTGCTTAGGTTTCTTACAGGGGCAACGAGACAACAGCGTAATGTGACACAGATAGCTTCCATTTAGGACCTGATATGTTCCCTTTGCATGGGTTTGCACCTTTGTTAGCGCTAGTTTGGAGCTGCTGGCATTGTCTGGTGCCATACCTATAGGAGGCTGTAGGAGCAAGAATTAAAAGTTTTCCAGAAGAAAAAAAGGGCCAAAACTAATTTAAATATTATGTGTAATTTTTGTTAATTTTGCAATGAGGAGTGTGTCATGTGCAAGGTGCCTGAAATGGTCTTCCACCTGCCCTAACGTCAGTCCTAATAAGTTTGTTAATAATAATAATAATACAATACAATACACCAGGTTGGGAAAGAGACCTTCAAGATCATCACGTCCAACCCATCACCCATCCAACCAAGCCACCTAAATACATACAGTACAATACAGTACAAAACAGTACATACAGTACATACAACCCACCTAAGCAACTAAACAACTAAACCGTGGCACCAACCCCCATCACAAGCCTCTTCTTGAACCCTCCAATGAAGGTGACTCCACCATCTCCACAGGCCGCTGATTCCAGTGGCAATCACTCTCTCGGTATAGAACTTCTTCCTTCCTAACATCCAGCCTAACCTGCCCTGGCGCAGGCTGAGACTGTGTCCTCTTGTTCTGGTACTGGCTGCCTGGGAGAAGAGACCAACCTCCGCCTGGCTACAACCTCTTCCTTAGGTAGTTGTAGAGAGCAATAAGTCACCCCTCAGTCTCCTCTTCTCTCCAGGCTAAGCAACCCCAGCTCCCTCAGCCTCTCCTCATAGGCTTGTCTCCAAACCCCTCCACCACTTTGTTGCCCTTCTCTGACACGCTCCAGTAAGACAACATCTTCCTAAACTGAGGGGCCCAGAACTGGACACAGGACTCAGGTGTGGCCTACCAGTGCAGTGCACAGGGGCAGAATGACCTCCCTGCTCCTGCTGGCCACACTGTTTCTGACGCAGGCTAGGATGCCATTGGCAGATATGCATTGAATACTCAATATGCATCGAGGAGTCAATAAGGTGTTAGAATCCATAGAATCACAAGGTTGGGAAAGACCTGAGAGATCATCAAGTCCAACCTGTCACCCAGCACCTCATGACTACTAAACCATGGCTTCCAGTGCCAATATAATGACTATAAATGACTGACATTAATTTTGTGTGTACGAATACAGTGTGTGGTCATTTTGGAAGCACTTGAAAGCCGTATCCTGGCATAGCTCCATCACACTCAAGGAGGTATTACAGTCATCGCTCATGTGTGAGATTTTTTTTATGGTGATTTTGATTCTTCTGTTGATCTCAGTTTTACTGAGAAAGTCATGAAGTTACTCTGAGTTCTGTTAATGCCATTTCTGTGGAGTTACATACTCTGAAATTATGAACTTACACATCTGTGGGCAGAAAATTTAGCACAGGGATTTGGTTTTCATGAATCCAGAATCACACATGGCCAGGGTTGGAAGGAAATTCCCCTAGTCCAGCCTCCCTGCTAGAGCAGGATCAGCTAGAGTAAATCACCCCGTAACATGTTCAGACAGGTTTTGAATGCCTCCAGAACTGAAGACTCCACAACCTCTCCGAGCAGACTGTTCCAGCGCTCTGTCACTTGCAAAGTGAAGAATTTTTTCCTTATGTTTAAGCAGAACCTCCTGTGTTGAAGTTTTGTCCTTTGCCCCTTGACATGCCACTGACACCACTGAGAAGAGATCCATTATAATAGATCCTTGTCTTTTGTGCAGCTTTTCTTCTTATTCCAGCTTGTTGTTCTGGTTTTCTCTCTGTTTGTTTGTTTTCCCAGTACACTTCTGCAGGCAACTGTCAATATTGCAAAGACAGTATGAACCCTATGAGCACAAGCCCTATGAGGAGAGGCTGAAAGAGCTGGGTTGCTTGGCCTGGAGAGGAGGAGGGCTCAGAGGAGACCTTATTGCTGTCTACAACACCTGAAGGGAGGTTGTAGCCAGGTGGGGGTTGGTCTCTTCTGCCAGCAACCAGCACCAGCAACAAGAGCACACAGTCTCAAGCTGTGCCAGGGAAGGTTTAGGCTGGATGTTAGGAAGAAGTTCTTCATAAAAAGTTATTTGCCATTGGAATGTTCTGCCCAGGGAGGTGGTGGAGTCACCTCACTGGAGGTGTTTAGGAGAGACTGGATGGTCCATTGGTGCCATGGTTTACTTGATTAGATAGTTTGGGTGATAGGTTGGACTTGATGATCTCGAAGGTCTTTTCCAACCTGGTTATTCTATTCCATTCCATTCTTAGAAAAATCTTAACTTCTTTTGTTCCAGAAACAGCAAATTGTTAGCCAAACAGTGAGCATATAGCACTAAAATGAGATTTTCATACTCTAAGCACTTGCTTTCCCATGAGATTTTTTTTCTCCTGATTAGAAATATTACATGTTTTCATAGATCTTTGGCAACTTGATGGTGCTTCTGATCAATTCCAGGTGGTGGAAAGCATCTTGCATCCTGCACAGACATTGCAGTACAATGCCAAGACCTTGAGGACTACCTTAAGAAGGTTCTGCTTTCCATACCATGTATCTCCAGTGGAGTATGGCACATATTCTGCCTGTTTTGTACAGCTGTGTACCTTAAACCACTTTTAAGAGGATTGCCATTCATTTTCAGTGGATTTTATCAGCAGTCTTTAAGAAAACATGTATGTGCTAGTAGATTCTAATGGGTCCCAGAGAAAAATTTAAGAAGGAATTTAAATGCAGAGGGGGAACAAACAGTAGTAAGATCTGAGAGCACTGTTCATCTTGCATGCACTGGGATTGTCTGACTATTTTGCCCTCTCTGCGGACATGCATAGCAGCCTTTACTATGTCTCTGTATATATGGCAGATATGAACTGCAAATAGAGGCCACAATTTTCATTCTTTGTCTCTGCAAAAATATGTCCTGCTGGGACAGCAAGCCAATTTAACATGTGGAAGGGAAAAAAAAACCAACAAGAAAAAGAGGGAGCAAAAGCAGTTTATTCACTGTGCCAACTGAATTTTTTCACTGGAGAGGTTTTTAGGACCTGTGGATGTGGGAATGTGAGTTAATATGCTACGTGGACCATCGTACCCAAGGTTCCTTGCTTTATTTGCTTAGAGCTGCAAAGACCTGGTGCCCAGATGATCTTCCTTAGACCAGTTTCAGTGGCAGGAAAGAATGCCTCAGAACTGTGCTGGCAGTAGCCCTGGATGTCACAGCGTCCTGTGCAATTCAGAAACTGAAAGCAGCCAGCTTTGATACTTCAAGGAAAAGTCCTCCATACTCTCTCTGCTTCCTTCTGTCTATCATCCCTCCTCAGAATGCTTCTTACCTTGTACTGTGTTTAGCCTTGGTCCCCACATCTCTTTCTCTACTGCATTATGACTCTAGTCTTCCCTCTCTTAGTGTCTCTCTGCTTCTTGGTGCCATCCTCCTTCATTTGCACAGACATCCTTACAAGTCCAGTGGAATGAATGGAAGGAATGGAATGGAATGGAATGGAATGGAATGGAATGGAATGGAATGGGAATGGAATGGAACCAGGTTGGAAGAGACCTCAAGATCATCGCATCCAACCTATCATCCAGCACCACCTAATCAACTAAACCATAGCACCATGCACCCATCCAGTCCCCTCTTAAACACCTCCAGTGACGGTGACTCCCACACCTCTCTGGGCAGCACATTCCAATGGCCAATCATTCTCTCTGTGTAGAATTTCCACCTAACATCCAGTCTGAACCTCCCCTGGGGCAGCTTGAGACTGTGTCCTCTTGTTGTAGTGCTGGTTGCCTGGCAGAAGAGACCAACCCCTACCGGGCTACAATCTCCCTTCATGTAGTTGTAGACAGCAATGAGGTCTCCCCTGAGCCTCCTCTCTCCAGCTAAGCAACACCCCAGCTCCCTCAGCCTCTCCTCACAGGGATTGTGCTCCAACCCCTCACCAACTTTGTTGCCCTTTGGTACTGGCTTCAATTAGAGCTGGAATGTTCATGGCTATGACTGCATGAGTATTGCTCTTCTGTTTTTGAGTAGAGGGTGAGTAGAGAAACTGAACAGTTAAAATGTCTCTCACCCACCATTCCTATTTTTTAGGACAAGCACCTCAGGGAAAAAAAAAGAGGAAGAAGAAAAAAAGATTAATTTTCATTTTAAACCTTTTGTTCAGTGTAACAAACTTCCATTTGAGGTTTAATTTACTGTTCTGGGATGCAACAAAAGCTAGTGTGAGGATAAAAGGGACATAGCAAGAAAAAGTATTCAAAGTGAATACTTTAGATCACATCCATAATTAATGTATTTGGAAAGCTTCCTGTAGTGCTCTAATCATATCTCAAAATGTGCTAATTAGTGCAGTTTGGTACTAAACAGAGTATGCAGGTGTGAGCAGCTTCTTTTCTTTTTAAAGAAATGCTGTGGTAACTAGTTCTCCTGGCATAGTGCTCCACTTAATAAAAGCTTCTCCATTTAACATATATTTGACAGCTGAAGAGCATGGATGCAATTATTACCTCATTAAAATAGTTTTGATCCGACCACAGCATAAAGCAGCTATTTTAATGCAGAAATCTAAGCCCAGTAAACACCAGGACATTCTATAATACCAGTCAGGGATACAGCCAGCTAAACAGTTGAAATTGCAAAAAAGAAAGAAAGAAAATAGATCAGCGTTCCTCTCCTTGAAACAGCAAAATATCTACATCCATCTACTTGAATTAACGTTTCTAAAAGCGTTCTGATACTTTCAGCAAAGCTACTCCTTGGCTTTCTTCTTGGATGCATTGTTATCTTTTGCTGGGCAAATTTGGCTGGTCAGTTCCTCATTTGTTGTGGAAATCAATACAATACAATACAATACAATACAATACACCAGTTGGAAGAGACCTTCATCAAGATCATCCCGTCCACCCATCAACCAATCCACCCCACCTAATACAATACAGTACATACAACCACCTAAACACACTAAACACTGGTGGCACCAAGCACCCCATCAAGCCTCTTCTTGACCACCTCCAATGAAGGTGACTCCACCACCTCCACGGGCAGCCCATCCATTTCCTCCTAACATCCCTCTAAACCTGCCCTGGCGCAGCCTGAGACTGTGTCCTCTTGTTCTGTACGGGCTGCCTGGGAGAAGAGACCAACCTCTGCCTGGCTACAACCTCCCTTCATGTAGTTGCGAGAGCAATAAGGTCACCCCTCAGTCTCCTCCTCTCCAGGCTAAGCACCCCAGCTCCCTCAGCCTCTCCTCATAGGGCTTGTCTTCCAAACCCCTCACCAACTTTGTTGCCCTTCTCTGGACACCTTCCAGCAAGTCACCTCCTTCCTAAACTGAGGGGCCCAGAACTGGACACAGGACTCAAGGTGCGGCCTAACCAGTGCAGTGTACACGGGCACAATGACCTCCTGCTCCTGCTGGCCACACTGTTCTGATGCAGGCCAGGATGCCATTGGCCCTCTTGGCTGCCTGGGCCACTGCAGGCTCATGTTCACCTACATCAACCAGCACCCCCAGGTCCCTCTCTGCCTGGCCGCTCTCCCAGCCACTCTGACCCCAGCCTGTAGCACTGCCTGGGGTTGCTGTGGCCATGTGCAGAACCCGCACTTGGATGTTGTTCAATCTCATGCCCTTGGACTCTGCCCATCTGTCCAGCCTGTCGATGTCCCCTCTGCAAAGCCTCTCTGCCCTCCAGCAGATCACTCCTGCCCCCAGCTTGTGTTGTCCGCAAATTTACTGATGATGGACTTGATGCCCTCATCCAGATCATCAATGACCCTGACACCACAGCTCCCTCTCTAATTCCTCCAAAACTAATCAATGTGATCCAGAGAAATGAGCTGTGTTTTCAGGTCTTTGCATGTATACATTTGTGCATTCATTACTGTTCTGCTACTCCTCTGCAAGTGCTGAGGATATGCTTAACACAGAGATGACTTGGAACCCTCTGACAGCCTTGCTTACTGAAACAGGCTGGTTATATGGGGCCACAGTGTCCAGAAAGCAGGTGTGAGAGCACTGCCAAATAGGCAAATTAAACTGAAGCCCAGAGATTGCTTTTAAACTTAATGGATTGTGATTCTATGGGATTTGTTTTATATGATTATTCTAATGCATGTTTGATTTCATTGAGGTTTGACAAAACTTAGCAGAATGAAACAAATAGTTCTAGAAGCATGTATTACTAATAACTTATCATTTCCTTTAAGGTTAGTTAACCTGGCTGAGAACAGAGCTTCCTTCATTACTGTGACAGTTTGAATCACAGAATCAACCAGGTTGGAAGAAACCTCCAGATCATCCAGTCCAACCTATCACCCAGCCCTATCCAATCAACTAGACCATGCACTAAGTGCCTCATCCAGCTTTTCTTGAAGATCTCCAAGATGGTGACTCCACCACCCGCCCTGGCAGCCCATCCCAATGACAATCACTCTCTCTGTAAAGAACTTCTTCCTAATATCCAGCCTGAACCTCCCCTGACACAACTTGACACTGTGTCCCGTCATTCTGTTGCTGGTTGCCTGGGAGAACAGACTGACCCCCACCTGCTACAACCTCCCTTCAGGTAGCTGTAGAGTGAGTCTCCCCCTGAGCCTCCTCTCTCCAGCTAAACACCCCCAGCTCCCTCAGCCTCTCCCGATAGGGCTCCTCATCTACAGGAAAGTATCATCTGCTTGAATATACCCACCATAAGGCTGGGTGCCTTCTGCTGCTGCCATGTGGGGTGCACCTGTGGTGCCCCGGGTGTCCAGCCCAGTGGGCGGACACAGGAAGCTGTGTATTTCATTCCCATAATGTCCTGCTCCCTATCAATCTATCAGCAAGGTCTCACACTTCCTCTTTCTTCCCTCGCTGCTCCCGTGGGAGATGCTCCCTATCTGGTAATGGAAGGGGAGTTATCTCAAGGCCTCTTAGGCCTGGCTAGGCCTAATGCCAGGAGGAGAAGGGGGAAGGGCAATCTCAGATCTGGCCAGCTGAGATTAGCCTAACAGTGGAGTGGGGAAAGAAAGAGCCCTGGGGGTTTTGGGTGGTGTGCCCTCAGGTAGGGAGAGGGGAAATGCTGGGAGGCTTCTGGGTATGCTAAAGGGACTCTGTGTGCTCTGGGATCTCTTTTGTCACTGTGCTTGTAGCTTCTGTAAAACACTCCCTGCTTTTCCATTTAAACTTTCCCATCACTTCTGCAATCCTTTGTGTGAGTCTCTTTTTCCTTTTGAGCTGGTGGAGGCAAGGCAGGATCTGCCTCAACCTGGGACAGTTACATGCTGCACATTCATTTTAAGATGCTTATGGGAATGTCTACAGTCTGAAATATTAATTTTGCAAACTCCAGCACATGGGTTTCAACCTCATGTATGTTCAACTTTTCAACAGCCTCTGCAGCATCCAGTCCTGTTTTTTTTTCCAAGCAGGCAGTGACTCACTGCCATCTATGAATTCGTTCTTTTTCTGTGCTCTGTTCTCCTTATTCTTCCCATTAGCATTCATGCTTCTCTGTCTTCTGCAGCTAGATAAATATTCCCTGAGAACAATTCATTTGACAGTGAAATTTGCCCTTTTTTTTGCATTCTGTTATTTCCTCACGAACCATCCCATTTTGCATTAGTTAGTTTATTATTTGAAATTGTTTGATGAATAGTTTGTTCCAACCCATTTCACTCATGTAGCTAAAATTAATTTGAGTGTTTTATCCCAGTGATTAACCAGGCAAACTGTGTCCTATTGGATCACGTGGTGATTGTATCTGCTTCTGCTCTGGTTGACTGGAGGCAATCAAAACCAGATGTGATTCGTGGAAAGTTTCAAGAAAAAAAGTTTAGTTTTATTTCTCTTACTATTTTCCACATGTTTTCCCTTAAGAAAATACCCTACATTTCATTTTTCTAGTTTTCTCTTCCCTTTTCTCAGGTTCAAAACTGTAAAAGCATGAGAAATAAAAATTATTATTTTTTGGTCCCCCTGTTCAAGGAATGGAGTAAAATTATCCACTAAAAACAATCCCCAGTTGGAACAGTATTCCATTAAACCATGAAATGGTCTTTGTGGTAAAAGTATTTTTTCAGCAGACCAAGTTATACATTCTATAGAAAGCTTCTGCTTTCCCATGACTTATGATTCACCAATAACCCCCAAATTTGGCCAGTGTTAAAATAGAAAAAAAATAGAAATAGAATATAGCCAGTTGTAAAGACCTCAGATCATCCGTCCAACCTATCAACCAATCCAACCCACTAAACCATGGAACCAAGCACCCCATCAAGTCTCCTCCTGAACCTCCAATGATGGTGACTCCACCACCTCCCCAGGCAGCACATTCCAATGCCAATCACTCTTTCTATGAAGAACTTCTTCCTAACTCCAGCCTAAACCTCCCTGGTGCGCCTGAGACTGTGTCCTCTTGTTCTGGTACTGGCTGCCTGGGAGAAGAGACCAACCTCTGCCTGGCTACAACCTCCCTTCAGGTAGTTGTAGCAGCAAGAAGGTCACCCCCTCAGCCTCCTCTTCTCCAGGCTATGCAACCCCAGCTCCCTCAGCCTCTCCTCAAGGGCTTGTCTTCCACCCCTCACCAACTTTGTTGCCCTTCTCTGGACACCTCCAGCACATTCAACCTCCTTCCTAACTGAGGAGCCCAGAACTGGACACAGGACTCAAGGTGTGGCCTAACCAGTGCAGTGTACAGGGGCGAATGACCTCCCTGCTCCTGCTGGCCACACTGTTTCTGATACAGGCCGGATGCCATTGGCCTCTTGGCTGCCTGGGCACACTGCAGGCTCGTGTTCAGCTACCATCAACCAGCACCCCCAGGTCCCTCTCTGCCTGGCTGCTCTCCAGCCATTCTGACCCCACCCTGTAGCACTGCATCTAGTTCTGGTTGCTGCTTTTGTGTTCTGGGTTTACTTTTACACTGGTTATGTTTTTTCCCCCTGCATTTTGCTGTGCTTTTTTCTGCAAATAGGCTAACCTAAGGTAATCATGCATTGTATTGTCAGCTAAAGTAATTGTGCATCTATGGTATCTCATTTATAGTAATCTCTTACCTTATCTCACTTTCTTTATCTCAGCCTGGAGGGTTTTTTTTTGTGTGTTCCTTTATTCTCACTCCTGTTCTGGTGTAGAACAGGCAGGTTAACTCATTTACTGTGTGTTAACCTGTTACAATCACCTTATTTCTTTCTGCAAAAATAGGTACTGTATGTCTAGAGATCCAGTCTAAAACATCTTCTGATGTACAAAAATTACAATGTTCCCATATGCTTATAAACATATGCTACCCCCAAAGAAGCAGATGCTATATTCATATATTAGTGTGGTGGGTTGAAAATTCCCCCCCAACATTAAATTTGCCACACCAGCTCAGCTGAAAGCAAATGAAAACTGTGCTTACAAGTAAAACTACAATCTACAATGAAACTTCAAGTCACAGCCCTGTGGATTGGTTACTGGGCAGATGTTGCTTCCGTTTCTTCTTGAGCCAGTCTAATCCAGGAAGACTGCACCTGTAAGTGTCACATTTTTCTGATGACACAGAATTAGTAAAGAAATCGAGTCCATCATCAGTAAATTTGCGGACGACACCAAGCTGGGGGCAGGAGTTGATCTGCTGGAGGGCAGAGAGGCTTTGCAGAGGGACCTCGACAGGCTGGACAGATGGGCAGAGTCCAAGAGCATGAGATTGAACACATCCAAGTGCCGGGTGCTGCACATTGGCCACAGCAACCCCATGCAGTGCTACAGGCTGGGGTCAGAGTGGCTGGAGAGCGGCCAGGCAGAGAGGGACCTGGGGGTGCTGGTTGATGGGAGGCTGAACATGAGCCTGCAGTGTGCCCAGGTGGCCAAGAGGGCCAATGGCATCCTGGCCTGCATCAGAAACAGTGTGGCCAGCAGGAGCAGGGAGGTCATTCTGCCCCTGTACACAGCACTGGTTAGGCCACACCTGGAGTCCTGTGTCCAGTTCTGGGCCCCTCAGTTTAGGAAGGATGTTGACTTGCTGGAGCGTGCCCAGAGAAGGGCAACAAAGTTGGTGAGGGGTTTGGAAGACAAGCCCTATGAGGAGAGGCTGAGGGAACTGGGGTTGCTTAGCCTGGAGAAGAGGAGACTCAGGGGTGACCTTATTGCTCTCTACAACTACCTGAAGGGAGGTTGTAGCCAGGCAGAGGTTGGTCTCTTCTCCCAGGCAGCCAGTACCAGAACAAGAGGACACAGTCTCAGGCTGCGCCAGGGGAGGTTTAGACTGGATGTTAGGAAGAAGTTCTATACCAAGAGAGTGATTGCCCACTGGAATCAGCTGCCTGTGGAAGTGGTGGAGTCACCTTCATTGGAGGTGTTCAAGAAGAGGCTTGATGGGGTGCTTGGTTCCAGGGTTTAGTTTTTTAGTTTTTTAGGTGGGTTGTATTGTACTGTATTGTATTTAGGTGGGTTGGGTTGGTTGATGGGTTGGACGTGATGATCTTGAAGGTCTCTTCCAACCTGATGTATTGTATTATTATTTGTATATTAATAGTAATGACAACTTCCATATGGGGTATAGAGGCTGCTCTGGATCAGTTACAGAAGAAACAGCAATATACACCTCAACACAAACATTTTTTTGTATGGTCACCTTACATGGTTCTATTTCAAGACATGTGGAAACTGTGCCAGTTTTAGGAACTGGGACTTCATCCCTGAAATCAGTACTGAAGAGCACCAGAGCAGCGAAACAACTGAATCATAAATCAATAGGTAGGAAAGACCTCAAAGATCATCAGTCCAACCTTCACAGTGTAAGTGGTAATCTGATGTATCTAAGGCTTAACACAACTTCTGAAGCATTAGGGGAAATATCATATGTGAAAGGGAGTACTATTTTTGCAGTTGTCATGGCATGAAGAGGGATGTACATGTTTCTTTTAGCTATTTCAGTTGCTTAAGGGAGTTATAGCTGCTGTTATGAGTCATGAACCTCTAGCACTAATGATACACTCTTGTTTTGAGTTCCAGTAGTCACTGGTAAAAAAAAAAAAGAAAAAGAGAGAGGAAGGATTGAAAAGGATTCAGGGGGAAAAATGATAGGAAAATGCATTTTTTCTGATGAGAAACCAAGAAAATTTAATCTGTTCAGTGCATCAAAGAGAAAATTAAGAGGTGATAGTGGGAAGAGGTGGGTTATTGTAGGTGGTATTTCTGTCAGAAAGATGGATCCATGAGATTCAGGGAAGCTATACTAAGGTAAATTCAAAGAGAGTGATTAATCAGTGGAGCAGCTTTACTTCACTTATGATGGATTCTCTATCACTGGCAGCTTCTAAATCAAACCTCGTGTCTTAATGCTCAAAATAAGATAAAAATCTCAAGAAATTATTTATGTGAGATTCTTAGCCTACTCTGTAAAGGAGAAGAAAAAAGAGACCACTCTTAAAATCTGCTCATGAAACTTTACTCCGTAGTTTATAGATTTCCAAATAATTTCAGAAGCTTTCAAGTCATTCTGAGATGTGTGTATGAAAGACACCTTAGGCCTTACTGGAGGGAATTCCTAATTTGAGAATCTGAGAGCAAAATAAACATGCCAATAATCAAATGGGCAAACAAAAGCAAAACAAAGCTACTAACTTCTGTTTCTTACAGCTGGAACAAAACTATAGTTTTGTTTCAGGCAGATACAGGTTTGGAAGGTTTTCTCAGAAAATTGCAGCACTACAGGCTGGGGTCAGAGTGGCTGCAGAGCTGCCAGACAGAAAGGGACCTGGGGGTACTGATTGACAGTAGGCTGAACATGAACCAGCAGTGAGCCCAGGTGGCCAAGGCGGCCAATGGCATCCTGGCCTGCATCAGGAACAGTGTGGCCAGCAGTGTGGTCATTCTGCCCTGTGCTCAGCACTAGTTAGGCCACACCCTGAGTCCTGTGTCCAGTTCTGGGCCCCTCAGTTTAGGAAGGACATTGAGACACTTGAACGTGTCCAGAGAAGGGCAACAAGGCTGGGGAGAGGCCTGGAGCACAGCCCTGTGAGGAAAGGCTGAGGGAGCTGGGGTTGTTTAGCCTGGAGAAGAGGAGGCTCAGGGGAGACCTTAATGCTGTTTACAGCTACCTGAAGGGAGGTTGTAGCCAGGAGGGGGTTGGTCTCTTCTCCCAGGCACCCAGCACCAGAACAAGAGGACACAGCCTCAGGCTGTTCCAGGGGAAGTTTAGGCTGGAGGTGAGGAGAAAGTTCTTCACAGAGAGAGTTGTTATCCCTTGGAATGTGCTGCCCAGGGAGGTGGTGGAGTCCCCATCCCTGGAGGTGTTCAAGAGGGGATTTGATGTGGCACTTGGTGCCATGATTTAGTAGTCATGAGGTGTTGGGTGACAGGTTGGACTTGATGATCTTCGAGGTCTCTTCCAACCTTATTGATTCTATGATTCTGTCTCTGAGTGCTTTAGCACCAGAGCTCCACAACAAGTGATGACAGCTACAATCTAAATATATTTATCACTATATGCAATATTGTCTGAGAGCTGTGGACCCTGTGGAATTCTTTTCTTGGCAGTGAGGCAAACAGCATGGCCTCACTAAATGCAGCCTGTTTTGTGGTGGATACTGCTATGCTGAATTATCACAGCTTGCTATTGTTTGTGTTGAGAAGCAACTTCTGATAAAAGTAATGCCCCCACACTGCATGCTGCTCCATCACAAAGCTCCTTTGTTTATACATTTTGCTCCTGGGTTTGGAATTTAGCATTTTTAGTGTTCTTCTGAAATTGCACACTGCATTTGTTAGAAAGATTGGTAGAAAGCAAGAAACCCAGTGTCTGAGCAATGCTATGCTCAAGGGTGACTGGAAAATAGTTTCATAGTTTCAGTTAGGGTTGGAAGGGACCACAAGGATCATCTAGTTCCAACCCCCCTGCCATGGGCAGGGACACTCTACCCTAGATCAGGCTGGACAGAGCCTCGTCCAGCCTGGTCTTAAACAACCTCCAGGGACGGGGCCTCAACCACCTCCCTGGACAACCCATTCCAGGCCTTCACCACCCTCACGGTGAAGAACTTCCTCCTCAAAATACCCAGGATCATTCCTGCAAATCTCTGTTTTTTAACTTAGAGGAGAAAGCTGTCCATATTTGGAAAAAGAGAATGGGCTAGTGTGGTGGGCTGAAGTTTCCCCCCAACATTAACTTTGCCAGACTCTGGTGGTTTGAGCTTTAACCGGGATTCAAGAGCTCAGATCGGGGGCAAGGCTGAGAATTCTTCCCCTGCTTCCCCCTCCTCTTTCCTGATCAAGAGGAAGAAAAAAAAAAAAAAAAAGGAAGGGAAGGAGCAAATCTACCAAGAAATAAATTGGAGTTGGTTTGGAAGTAGAGAGGGAAAAATTTTTCTTTAAACAATATATATATATATATATATATATAACAATAACAGGAAGGGTTCACAAGGGTGAGGAATAAGGATGGATGGGGAAAATATATGTATACACAAAACCAGTCCTTTGAAGAAGCGTGAATGTAGGAGGGTGGAGGAGGACCAGGCCTGGCCACCTGGAAACAGGAAGCCAGTAGCAACTCCCTTAGTCCCTGTGAGGCAGAAGTAAAAGAGAGCACATGGCTGCAGTGCCTTCCTTTTTATAGGCTTGCTGGACAGGGAGGGGAATACTATACAATACAATAAACCGGGTTGGAAGAGACCTTCAAGATCATCGTGTCCAACCTATCAACCAATCAAATCCACCTAAACAACTAGATCATGGCACCCAGTACCCCATCAAGTCTTCCTCCTGAATACCTCCAATGATGGTGACTCCACCACCTCCCTGGGCAGCCCATTCCAATGGGCAATCACTCTCTCTGTATAGAACTTCTTCCTAACATCCAGTCTACACCTCCCCTGGTGCAGCCTGAGACTGTGTCCTCTTGTTCTGGTGTTGCCTGCCTGGGAAAAGAGAACAGACTAACTCAGTTTCCCAGGGGGAAAACCCTCTCTGGGGAGAGCAAGACTCTCACAAGCCCTCCCCCCCCCCCCCACTTTCAGGATGGGCATAACCCATCACACAGACCAACTCAGTTAGAAGCAAATGAAGCTGTATTTACAAGCCAAACCTACACTCTGCGATGGAATGCAATGAATACTACAAAATACACAGGATTTACAATATTTACTACTACAATTTATTAGCTACTTGCTTCATCTCCATTTCTCAGACCTGTCAGAAGCAGCTGACAGGTTTTGCCTTCTTTAAAAAGGGGGGGGGGGGAAGGGACTGGGGTGTGGAGGAGGTGGGAGGTGCTATCAGTTAACAGGGCATTATGGAACGTTGTGGGCTCTGCAAGTAATGCACCTTGAGGGACTGCCTGAAATCTAGTCAGGAAATCATCTCAGGTTTGGCATTAATCTGAGACATTGACTTATGTTTTGGGTACATAGAAATGGGCTACAAACAAGCAGCCATGTGAGTGAGGTAAAATAACAGAGTGCAACTGCTTCACATGGGAAAAAATAAATTAAAAGGGAAATAAAAGGCAAAAGAAGACAAAACTTCTGCAGTTATCTAGTTTCTGTCCCAACTGTCTTGTCTAAAGCTGGGATGCTCTTTTTCCTTCATTGCTCCTTTAATGAAAAGAACCTGCCCACCCCTCTGGGGGACAGCCTTGAGATTGGTTTTGGATTTGAAGCTCATCCTGTTCTTTCATGCTCTTCCAAGCTCAGCGTTTGTTTTGCCTCTGTTTGTCAATCAGTGTAAAAAAAGCCTTTTTTTGCTCTTAGTGCACCAGAAACAAATATGAAGAAAAGCCAGAAAGCTCTAGGCAGTTTTGACGTGGGGGAATGCAGTGCTGATGTGAAGCTGCAGCAGATGTATGCCTTAATCAGCTGGTAATGAACAGACAGCACATATAAGTAGAGCAGATCTAGGCTGTGGAAGGCAGCAAAAGATGGGGCAGTAAAACTACCTTGATGTTGCTTGGGTAAAGGTGTGTTTAAATATTTCTCTGTGCTGTTTCCTGTATCCACCTGGATTTTCCCATCACTGTGTAGCAGCAAACAATATTGTTTCTTGACAATACGAGGGGAACTGAAACATGTCTCCTTCCCTCAGCCATGCTTTGAAAGGCTCCAGTTCTCCAACTCCAGAGGAGGTTTGCAAGCCTGAAGTGGCAGACATCCACATAGGAAATTTTAGCAAACTCCTGGCCAAGCTGTCAGCCCATGGCTTGGATGGGGCACACTGCGTTTGGTTAGGAACTGGCTGGAGGGCCGAGCCCAGAGAGTGGTGGTGAATGGTGCCACATCCGGCTGGCGGCCAGTCACTAGTGGTGTGCCCCAGGGATCAGTGCTGGGCCCCATCCTGTTCAACATCTTTATTGATGATCTGGATGAGGGCATCGAGTCCATCATCGTAAATTTGCGGACGACACCAACTGGGGCAGGAGTTGATCTGCTGAGGGCAGAGAGGCTTTGCAGAGGGACCTCGACAGCTGGACAGATGGCAGAGGCCAAGGGCAGGAGATTGAACACATCCAAGTGCCGTGTTCTGCACATTGGCCACACAACCCCAGGCAGTGCTACAGGCTGGGGTCAGAGTGGCTGGAGAGCAGCCAGGCAGAGAACCTGGGTTGCTGGTTGATGGGAGGCTGAACATGAGCCTGCAGTGTGCCCAGGCAGCCAAGAAGGCCAATGGCATCTTGGTCTGCATCAGGAACTGTGTGGCCAGCAGGAGCAGGGAGGTCATTCTGCCCCTGTACACAGCACTGGTTAGGCCACACCTTGAGTCCTGTGTCCAGTTCTGGGCTCCTTAGTTTAGGAAGGATGTTGTCTTGCTGGAACGTGTCCAGAGAAGGGCAACAAAGTTGGTGAGGGGTTTGGAAGACAAGCCCTATGAGGAGAGGCTGAGGGAGCTGGGGTTGCTTAGCCTGGAGAGGAAGAGACTCAGGGGTGACCTTATTGCTCTCTACAACTACCTGAAGGGAGGTTGTAGCCAGGCAGAGGTTGGTCTCTTTACCCAGGCAGGCAACACCAGAACAAGAGGACACAGTCTCAGGCTGCGCCAGGGGAGGTTTAGGCTGGATGTTAGGAGGAAGTTCTATACAGAGAGAGTGATTGCCCATTGAATGGTCTGCCCAGGGAGGTGGTGGAGTCACCATCATTGAGGTATTCAGGAGGAGACTTGATGGGTACTGGGTGCCATGATCTAGTTGTTTAGGTGGATTGGATTGGTTGATAGGTTGGACACGATGATCTTGAAGGTCTCTTCCAACCTGGATTTATTGTATTGTAATCTTAGATGTCAGAATTATGGAGAAAGTTCAGTGGCAAGATTTGGGGGGGGGGGGGGGGGGAAGGGGAATAAAGGTACTCTGCTGTTGAAAGGAACAGGTAGAGTACAAGCAAGATGAGATTACACAACCAAAGGAAGCCCAAGATATTATTTCAGCGACTCAGATCAGCTTTGACCATATAGGTAAATTGGTGTGTTATATGGCTAGTCAAACCAGTATAAACATGCAAGAGTGAAAATACCTGTGAAGTAAGGTTTAGGGAGGCACATACAAAGAAAAATAAATACTATCAGACAGACAAATAGCATGATAAGAAGAGTGATGAGAGGTTTAAATACTAGCTCTGGTGCTTGTTGAGAAGAGTACATGTATTATTCAGTGCATATAAATCTCCTTGGATATATCATTTGGGCATAGTTCAATACCTAAAACCAGGGAGTTTCCACTGTCTGTCCTCAGTGTGGCATTATACATCTTATTTATGCAGTATTCCCCACAAAAGGCCTTTGCTCTCCTGGAGTTTATGCCTCTGATGAAGATCGCAGGTCTGGTTTATGTTACCTCTCCAAAAGCCAGATGAAACTATGCCACTTCCCAAGGCCAAGGCAGTGAGAGAAGTCTAGATGTTCAGTAAAGGAGAGGAGGTGGAAGTGAGGATACAAAGCTTTTCTTCACAGAGAGCTGAGGCTCAGAATCTCTATTTTGGGAAGTTTCAGGTTTGTTTTCTCAGATGTGCAACAGGAAGCATTGTGCACACCCTTTACAGTCTGCATGAAGCAGCGAACCATTGGGTGATGAAGGGATCCAGAGACCAAAGTCCACCTCAGAGGGGGACTGAAGGCAGAGATTACTGCTGATCCTGTACTTCTAGGAGCATATTCTGATGAAATAAGTGTTTATAAATTCTCTGGGAATATATTTGTCTTAACTTCTGAGGAAATTTATTCTGATGTGGGCTCTGCATACTAGGACTGATACAGAGAGGTAAGGCAGACTGTTGGTCTGTCTGCCCTGCCTATCTGTATATTTATCTTCCAGTGGCACAGACAGTCTGTCTCTTCTGCTAAATGGGGACTCCTCTTCTTGAGAAACTGTTTGAAGCCAATATAGCTTCAGTATGACAAGGGAGTTTTCTTCCTGATAGTAAAATATCATTTTTATACTTCACAATGCATGAAGGTCTCAGTACCCTTTGTGCAACCCATTACCCTCACCACACCTTCCCCTGACCCTTCCCACTGAACAAGCAGCCACCCATGGCATTAGTACCTCCTTTCTAATTTTGGAGCAGGGGAGTGTCACTACGTATTCTGAGGCCAACTTTTCGCATTTCCTGGGGCAGAAGGAAATCCTGGGTCTTGTTTCTGGAAGGATAGGGCAGGCAAATGTAAGACAGGATAATTATACCTGGTTTGGGACTCAAGGAAGCCATGAGAGCTAGGAAGAATCAAGAACTCTCTGGTAAACCAGGGCTACAGCCTCTGTTGTCTAATACTGTGACATTGATACACACCTGTGTATCAATGGCCTTCCAGTATCTGAAGGGGGCCTACAAGGAGGCTGGGGAGGGACTTCTCAGGATATCAGGTAATGATAGGACTAGGGGGAATGGGATGAAGCTGGAGGTGGGGAGATTCAGGCTGGATGTGAGGAGGAAGTTCTTCACCGTAAGGGTGGTGAGGCCCTGGAATGGGTTGTCCAGGGAGGTGGTTGAGGCCCCATCCCTGGAGGTGTTTAAGCCCAGGCTGGATGAGGCTCTGGCCAGCCTGATCTAGTGTGGGGTGTCCCTGCCCATGGCAGGGGGGTTGGAACTAGATGATCCTTGTGGTCCCTTCCAACCCTGACTGATACTATGATACTATACTATGATACTACCTGGCTTTGTTGCCCTGATAGTTTATGATGCAGCGTCCTGAATCTCTGGGTTGATGCAGGATTGATTCAGTGTAGAAGATGAAGGGCAGTGCCAGGTGGTGGGAGGGCTAAGGACCCATTGAAGATGATGACTTGCAAGCATAAACTGAAACTACAAAGTATTTTGAGGTACATTGGGGGGTTTTGCAGGGTTTTGGGTTTTTTTTTTCTTTTGTTGTTGTTGCTTGCCTTTTGTTTGTGTGTTTTTGGGGTTTTGGTGGGGTTTTTTTACTGAAGTAAAAAATGTCAAGTAGGATGTATGATCCTGGACATGATAAATATGTCACAGGAAACACTTTGCATACAAGAAAACTAGAGGTATTTTACTTGGCTAATGTATTTGCATGAAACTTAACTTTGTGTTATAATACCTAAACTTCACATAGAACATTGTAAGACCTATTAATGAGCCCACAAAAAGTTTACTGCAGCCTACATTGCTGCATTACTACATAGTCATCCCCATTTATTAATCATACAGATTCAGTTGGTAGCTTTCCTTTTTCAGCAGAGTGGAAAAAAAATAATTCTCATCTTCTATATAGATAGGTAGCATGGAACAAAAAGCCACAGTTTAAGATTTCCCCATCTCCTATCATCACCAGGTCCTTTATCAAATAGCCAGGCAAGAAACGAGGATGTAGGGATCAAACTAATTGATGGCCACATCTTTTCTCCTCCTCCTTTCTCACTATAATTTGTTGTGGTGGTTTGAGCCTTAACTGGAAGTTAAGAGCTCAGGTGGGGGCAAGGCTGAGAATCTCTCCCCCACTCCCCCTCTTCCCTCCCAACAGAGAGGGGAGAAAAGGAAGGAGCAAATCCACCAAACAATAATTTGGAGTCGGCTTGGAAGTAGAGAGGCAAAGAGTTGTCTTTAAGCAATATATATATATATATAACAATAACAGGAAAAAGGTTCACAAGGGCAAGGAACAAGGATGGATGGGAGGGGGACAAAAACAAGAGAATAATACAAACCCAGCCTTTCTCTGAGGAAGCGTGGAGGCAGCAGGTCCGACCACGTGGCAGAGGAGCAGGAGGACAGCTGCAGTAGCTCTCATCCAGCAGAGGCAGGAGCCAGAGAAGCAGGGGCCAACAGCCACGATGTCCTGCTTTTTTATACCCTAGCTGGGCAGGGAGGGGGGAGTGGAACAGACTCAGCTTCCCAGGCGAAAAACGCCCTGCAGGGAGTGCAAAGTACCTGCAAGCCCTCCAGCTGCTTTGTTCTTTTGTTCTCAGAAAAGGGTGTTAACCCACCACATTTGTGCAGTTTATCCATGCCTAATGCTAAGGAGGTACTTGTGGTGGTGTCCTGTGGGAGAACCAGAGGAGTATTTTAAAACTAAGCATTTTTTTCCCCAGTAGGGAAATAAAATCTATAACAATGTAAAGATCTGCCAGAGAAAAAGAGCAAGCTGGGATCCTTCTAAGAACCTCGTCTTCAGCCAGGAACACTTGTGTTCTATTTAAAAATGCAGAAGGAGCACTGACATCTAATGTTAGTTCCCATATTTTGCTAAAGAGATTTAATGGTCCACAATTCAATTTGAAGTGAAAGTATCCCCCAAACGACTCTTTATAAAGCCTTTTGGAGACCAAAGTCAATATCTATGGGCCTTTGGAGATGCAGCAATTGATTACCTGTCCTAGTCGATGAGCCTTAAAACCCAAAAGATTCAGAAGTACATTTCACCATTACAAAACCTCACTCCTGATGCCACTGATGTGCATTGACTGGTCCACAGTGAAGTGCAGTATATAAATCTTGCTCTGAGACCTAACTGAAGTTTTGTAATACCCAGAAAACTGCAAGTTAACACCTCGTGCTGTATGCTGTAAGCCTGGTTTTGCACCTTTGCCTCATGTCTCAGTGCTCTGTGAGAATAAAGTACAGCAAATTTTGGAGCCACTCATTCCTTTGCTAACATTGGTTTTTTTTGTCTCCTTGGCTTGTAGAATAATGCTGCCTCATCTTCTTAAAGCTCGTTTCAACCTGAAAAGCCCTGCTAGCAGTATACAAGAACCACTTCATCCCATCTAACGTGAAGTCAACTGATCAATTACTTTGTGTCGCTCTGCAAGGCAGGAGCTGTTTGAAAGATAATGACTGAAAAGGAGAATGAACAAAGTTTCCAGCTGCAGCTGCACATGACAAGGAAACTGAGAGTGTATCAATGGCCTTCCAGTATCTGAAGGGGGCCTACAAGGAGGCTGGGGAGGGACTTTTCAGGCTCTCAGGTAGTGATAGGACTAGGGGGAATAGAATGAAGCTGGAGGTGGGGAGATTCAGGCTGGATGTGAGGAGGAAGTTCTTCCCCATGAGAGTGGTGAGGCCCTGGAATGGGTTGTCCAGGGAGGTGGTTGAGGCCCCATCCCTGGAGGTGTTTAAGGCCAGGCTGGATGAGGCTCTGGCCAGCCTGATCTAGTGTAGAGCGTCCCTGCCCATGGCAGGGGGGGTTGGAACTAGATGATCCTTGTGGTCCCTTCCAACCCTGACTGATACTATGATACTATGCTCACCTGGGCTTTGGGTTCTTTCAGTCCGCATCAAGGATGGGTGCAACCCAGCACAACAGCTCAGGGCTTCACTTTATTAGAAGAATCACTTGATTACTAGTATGAAAGAGCTGGAAGACTATATGCTTGGCTTACTTTTCAAGCAGAAAATATTCCTATGCCTTTTTTTTTTAGTTTCTTTTTATTGTTTTTCTTTTTAGTTACTTTTTGATGAGGTTATCAACAAATATGTAATAAGTGCACTCTCTCTCTCTTGTGATATTAAATGCCAGCAGCAGATCAGCTTCTGAAATCTATTTTTATGAGGATGAAATTACAGACAAGGAAGGAAGTTTTCATATTTCAACTGAATACACAAATTTTTAAAAGACTGAAAAACAAGGGGAATGGAGAGAAAATACAGGGTTTTCAGAAATAGACTTTGAGTTGGCTGCTGCTTCTTCTTCTAGAGTAAGAATCACAGAGGAGCTCAGTCCCTGTAAGGAGGCCCAGCCAGCACCCGTGGAGGATAGTGAAGGAGTCATCAATCATGGCCCTACCTAGCCGGGGGGCCACCAGGCCCCCCGGCCTTTGTTGTCACCACCACCATCACCCAGTGTGCACCAGGGGCACTCACCTGTGATCAGAGGAGGATCCTCAGCCCAGATGGGCTCAGCTTAGGGCTTCTGCCTTTCCTGGGGGGGATTAAAAAGGGGAATGGGTGGGGAGGACCAAGTGGCCACACCTGGGGTGGGAGGAGACTCCAACAGAGCCCAGGTGCTCTGGGATGTGAGGGCAAAAGGGGGGAAAATGGGGCAGGTGAGGGACTTTTTAGGTGTCAATTAATGATAGGATGAGGGGGAATGGGGAAAAAATAAGATAGAAGTGGGTAGATTCAGATTGGATGTTAGGAAGAAATTCTTCACAGAAAGAGAGACTGGCCATTGGAATGTGCTGCCCAGGGAGGTGGTGGAGTCACCATCTCTGCAAGTGTTCAAAATAAGACTGGATGAGGCACTCAGTGCCAAGGTTTAGCTGATTAGATGGTGTTGGGTGATAGGTTGGACTCGATGATCTTGAAGGTCTTTTCCAACCTGGTTAATTCTGTGAGTCTGTGATTATCTGGATTATTCATACGCCTGAATGAGACATAAGTAGGATGAAATATATTGCTAACACAGGTCTATACTTTCCCACAAACTTTTAAGCTGCTGCTTCAGACAGGAAAACTTTGCTAATTCCACTCTCCCTGAAATATTTCAAATCAGTGCAAACACATAGATGAGTGCTAGAATTCTGACAATAGTTTCAGTATCACAGTATCACCAAGGTTGGAAGAGACCTCAAAGATCATCGAGTCCAACCTGTCACCACAAACCTCATGACCAAACCATGGCAGCAAGTGCCACGTCCAGTCCCCTCTTGAACACCTCCAGGGATGGTGACTCCACCACCTCCCTGGGCAGCACATTCCAATGGTGAATGACTCTCTCAGTGAAGAACTTTCTCCTCACCTCCAGCCTAAACTTCCCTTGGTGCAGCTTGAGACTGTGTCCTCTTGTTCTGGTGCTGGTTGCTAGAGAGAAGAGACCAACCCCTTCCTAGCTACAACCACCTTTCAGGTAGTTGTAGAGAGCAATGAGGTCTCCCCTGAGCCTCCTCTTCTCCAGGTTAAACAATCCCAGCTCCTTCAGGTACTTTTTTTGAGTGTTTTTTTTTTTGTCCAGGAAAAGGAATCTTGACTACATACAACAACATTTATGTCTTCTCAGCCAAGCTTTGGTCTTTGGGAAGCACCAAGAGAAAGCAAGAGCAACTAATTTCCAAGGGCAAAAAAAGATGTAGCTATGAGCTAAGACATTTCATTAAAGCTTCCTGGGAATATGGGTAGCTGAGCAGAGAATTTCTCACAATACTCTCTTTCCTGAAACTCATCATCATTGGAGGTGTCTAGGAGGAGACTTGATGGGGCAGTTGGTGCCATGGTTTAGTTGATTAGATGGTGTTGGATGATGGGTTGGACATGATCTTGAAGGTCTCTTCCTACCTGGTCTAGTCTAGTCTAGTCTAGTCTAGTCTAGTCTAGTCTAGTCTATGCTATGCTATGCTATGCTATTCTACTCTATATCATGAACATCAATGAAGTTAAAATCAGCAGATAATTCTTTTGACCCCTGGAGAGGAAAAAGGCTCAAAAAATTATTTCTCTTTACCAGACAGACATTATTGATCCTCAGCCCAATAAATAAAAAGATTAACTAAGTAAGAGGAGTCACAGAGCCAAATATGCCTGCTATGTGACAGCTGTGAAACTCAGTGCTTTCAGCCAAATCATCTTTCTTTGTTTTGGACAAAATGTGAGGATTTTGGCTGTTTAGGATTTCTGGAAGCTTGATGTCGAAGATGCATAGCAGCTGTGACAGAAAGGTGGATTTCTGCAGTGATGAAGGGCTGCATAGGTGGCCTTTTAGAAAAGAATAGAATAGAATAGAATAGAATAGAATAGAATAGAATAGAATAGAATAGAATAGAATCTAATTGAATGGAATGGAATGGAATGGAATGGAATGGAATGGAATAGAATAGAATAGAATAGAATAGAATAGAATAGAATAGAATAGAATAGAATAGAATTAACCAGGTTGGAAAATACCTTTGAAATCATCAAGTCCAACCTATCACCCCAAAACATCTTATCAACTAAACCACGGCACCAAGTGCCTCATTCAGTCTCCTCCTAAACACCTCCAGTGACTGGAACACCACAACAGAGTGGATGTACATTTTAGAGTAATCCAAGTAATTGCAAGTGCTTAGTCCTTAAAAGGAAAAAGATCTGAATTGGCAACAGCAGACTTGCAGTTCTCACTAGCACCTCTCAGCCTCTAAATTTCAACTCATGAAATGCCAACACTTCCTGGAGGAGCTACATAAGAATTTTTAGTGTCTATTCCTCTGTGGGACAGTTTCCACACCCAGCCAGATGCACTCTTCCACGAGTCATGAGCACACCTCTCAACTGTCAAAAGTCTAAAATCCTGACACATTGTACATGTGCCAGGAGTGTCTTTGAAATGCTCATGCTGAGGCATCTGCCCTTTTATGTGATTACACATCCTTGGGTATTCTCCTGACCTTCTAGCACAGCTGGGAGGATGCAGAGCAATGCTGCAACATTGTCCTTGCTTCAGGTACAAAGGAGGAGGCTGTCACTGTCATCTGAAAGGCAAGTCTTACAGATAATTTGCTCAACAGGGAAGGCTGCCTGTGTGCAGAAGGACTACCTAGAGGTTGCATAAACAGATAAATTTATTTTCTTTCCATACCGGCACCAAGCTCATTGCCTTGAAGGAAAATCTGAGAGAAGATGAAATACAGGAGGGAACAGACATAATAATGCAGGACTGATGATCCTGAAGTCCAACATTCTCTCTTAAACCACTGCAACAGCAGCGGAAATGGCTCTTTGTCCTGCCATCATTTAATAGCTCTAGGTCTTCATATACACATCAGTCATTAAATGAAGGGAAAAGACCGAGGTATGAAGGGAGTGTTACTGCATTTACTCACTTGAAATCCTTGTTGCTGCTGCTGCCAACAGAAGAGAAAGAGGTGGAAATGCTCATAATTGATTAAAAACAAAAAAGACACCAACCAACCAACAAAACAAACAACCAAACAAAAGGAACTGAAAAACATCCCCAACCAGCTAACCACTAACAAAAAAAAGACAGCACCAAAACAACCCAACCAATCAAAAACCACATCCTGGTTTACCTGTTTAAATCTCTTTGAAATACATCATAGATATTCCTGTGAAGCTCATGAAACCAGATTTTGTTGTCCCCCCCCTCAGTAATAAGGAATTCTTATTTGTCCTTATTTTACTATGTCACACAAAGTCTAAGTGATTTTGACCAGTGGTGCAGAAGGAAACTTGTTATAGAGCTAACAGTTCAATCTAGCATTCACATCCCAGGCTATTCTGCTTCTCTGTAAACAGCCCTTCCTTAGTGAACAGAATAGGAGGCAGAGTCCTGTTTAGCACCATAAAGCTGCATAAACCAGCATTCATTGCCAATCTAAACAAGTGAATTTCAGGAAAGTTCCACCTGCTTTTTAATCTTAGGTGGCCAAACTCTAGGAAACACAATGAAAATGTATCTCCACAAAGTTATCCACTAATAGTGAGAGACACTTTTATGAGCAATCAAATTCTCTCTATAAGCCTTGGGTAGAGAATTTGTCTGCTTGCTAGAGGACTTACTTTTCAACACAAGACCTGTTTGCCACTGTTGTAAAGGTGTGATATATACAAGATCTGGGTGAGAACGTGCTGAATTTCCTCTCCTTGATCTCCTAACACAGTCAATGTGACAAAGGTTAATTAAAATTGCTGTCACTTGACCTAGGTCAATAACAATAATTCTCTAGCTAATGCTACAGCCATCTAATAAACCCCATAGATTTGAGGTTTAGTAATTCATATTTACTAAGGATACACTTTACTTGTGGGAGAAGAAAGTATGTATTTAAAAGGCAATAAAGAGAGATTCTGTGAAATACAAGTCTGTGACAATGATTGCAAAAGCTTTCTGCTTCTCCCAGCTGAACCGCAGGGTGACAAGTGAGGAGCTGAGATAAGGTTTGTTTATGCAGTAGTCCAGTCCTCTGAGCAGTGAGATCTAGCTCAAAGAAGTATACAAACTCAAGAGTACACAAATTCCTCCTTAAAAACAAGTGTCCAGGAAGGGAAGGTGATACTAGTAAATGCCCAAAGGATAGGATAGATAGATAGGAAGGATAGGAAGGATAGGAATAGGAAGAAATAGATAGAATAGAATAGAATAGAATAGAATAGAATAGAATAGACCTGGTTGGAAGAGACCTTCAAGATCATTGTGTCCAACCTATCATTGACACCATCTAATCAACTAAACCACGGCACTAAGTGCCCCATCCAGTCTCTTCTTAAACACCTCCAATGATGGTGACTCTACCACCTCCCTGGGCAGCACATTCCAATGGCCAATCACTCCTTCTGTGAAGAACTTCTTCCTAACCTCCAGCCTAAACCTCCCCTGGCACACCTTGAGACTGGGTCCTCTTGTTCTGTTGGTGGTGTCCTGGAAGAAGAGACCAACCCCCACCTGGCTACAACCTCCCTTCAGGTAGCTCTAGACAGCAATAAGATCACCCCTGAGCCTCCTCTTCTCCAGGCTAAGCAACCCCAGCTCCCTCAGCCTCTCCTCACAGGGCTGTGCTCCAAACCCCTCCCCAGCTTTGTTGCCCTTCTCTGGACACATCCCAGCAACTCAACATCTTTCCTAAACTGAGGGGCCCAGAATATGCCTTGATAAGAAGATTACCACAGTGTTATTAGGATCAGTTTCAACATTAATAGATATTGCTGGTCAGTGTTTACAAAATAGTGGAAGACATCTCCCTCACCAGCTTAACAGCTTTAAACTTCTCTCATTATTAGGCTTTCTCACAATTTCTAACTGAATATATAATGTGTAATTCTGGGAAGCATTCTGAAATACCTAAAATTTAATTCAATCAATTAATTACAATTAATTATCATTTTGCAAAGCTGGCAATTAAGACTGTTTTGTTATGTGTGTTCAGTTTGGGAGGTTTTTGGGTTGTTTTGATTGTTTGTTTGTTTTATCCCCATCTTTGAAAATCCATGCAGAGGTTTCAATTAGTGAGAATTCAAGGGCTTTCATGGAAACAGAAACACTTAAGAAGGAGCACTTAATGGAGTTTTCTTCTCCATCCTCCTGTTGCATCCTAGAAGAAACAAACTCTTTCAGAACTGCAACAGTGTGAGTCTCTGCCTGCACTTCTGTCAGCTCTTGAATCATCCAAGTGGCCATGGTTAATGGTACTGTGTCCACTGCTGTAGAGCCACGGAGAGGAATGGTACTGTTTATCTCCACCGATCTGGCTATCTTTCAGTGAACTAGAGTGATAGAATAAGACCCTGGGAGTCATTGTAGAATAGAATAGAATAGAATAGAATAGAATAGAATAGAATAGAATAGAATAGAATAGAATAGAGTAGAATCGAATCGAATAGAATAGATAGGATAGAATAGATAGAGTAGAATAGTAATGAAGATAGAATAGAATCAACAAGGTGGAAAGACCTCAGAGATCATCAAGTCCAATCTGTCACCCAACACCTCATGACTACTAAACCATGGCACCAAGTGCCACGTCCAATCTCCTCTTGAACACCTCTGGGGATTCTGACGCCACCACCTCCCTGGGCAGCACATTCCAATGGCTAACAACTCTCTCTGTGAAGAACTTTCTTCTCACCTCAAGCCTGAACTTCCCCTGGTGCAGCTTGAGACTGTGTCCTCTTGTTCTGGTGCTGGTTGCCTGGGAGAAGAGACCAACCCCCACCTGGCTACAACCTCCCTTCAGGTATTTGAGTCATGACACCTTCTGAAAGAAGAAAAGTTAAATGTCTTACAAGTGTGTCAGAAGCAGTTTGTGTGTCTCCAAGCAGTGTTAAGGACTGAATTTTATTGAACTTTCTCTGTTCTCTGCATGCTTGTGTTCTGTCTCTCTCTGGAAGGCGATCAATGCGGACTTTGAACAAAGTGAACTTTGAAACAGAGACCACAAAATTATTTTCTGCAGTATTTCAGGAAAGAAGGAAAAAAAAGAATCTAGCATGTAGAAAGAAATGACAAGGCACAGTGCTCTCAATCCCTGGGGGGGTTGGTGGTTCAGTCTATTTTGCATAAGACACATTTTCACAAACCGGTGGACAGGGAAGCACATGTTATTTAAGATCATAAGAATGTTAGTGCACAATTATCCACATGAGTTAACGCTTGGTTGCATCTCCAGTTTGGGACAAAAGCCAAGACATAAATGTTTCTTTAACAAAACTGCTTCAGAATGGGACCTGACCTATGTGTCTAGTAGCATTGTTCCCACAATCCGTGGTTTATTTGAACAAGATGGCAAGGCATTTAGATCAACTGAAGTGCATCTACACTAATACACACAAGTTGATGATGGTGATGATAAAATTGAATGTTTATGAGTAAAAATCAAGGGGAAAGCCAACAAAGCAGACATCCTGGTGGCAGTCTGTTACAGACTACCCAAACAGGGTGAAGAGACAGATAAAATTTTCTTTGCATATCTGGTGTAAGTCTCAATTGCTAACCCTTGTTCTTGTGGGGTACTTCATCTCAAAGGTCTTTTCCAACCTGGTTCTATTCTATTCTATTCTATTCTATTCTATTCTATTCTATTCTATTCTATTCTATTCTATTCTATTCTATCCTATTCTATTCTATCCTATCCTATCCTATCCTATCCTATCCTATCCTATCCTATCCTATCCTATCCTATCCTATTCTATCTTATCCTATCCTATCCTATCCTATGCTATCCAACTTCCCTGATGTCTGCTGGAAATATAGCATAGCAGAGAGGGAACATCTCCAGAGGTTCCTACACTGTGTGGAGGATAAATTCCTGACACAGTCAAGTACTTGATCAATCTGAAAAATACCCTACTAACATGCAAGTGACCTGGGTTCAACTTTTGACTTGGAAACAGGCTTCCTTTTGTGGCCTTTGATGATTCCCTTTCTTTACTCTTCCATCATCTAGCCTTCTACAAGAGTCAGTTTTATTGCCAAAGGGTCACTAGCTTCCTGGGCCACTGAAAACAAAATGCATCATTAAAAATTAGACTGATATATTTTTGTGAGGAAGGACTGTCTAATTAGGCAGATTAATGTTCTTGATTATAACTTGCAGACACAAGCAATGGTGTACTGATGCTTCTAGCAATCTTACTGGCTAGCCCACTGTGGTTCCTAAAGAGTCCCTCAGTGAGCCGTGGAGTTTGTGCTTCCCTATCCTGGTCATTTCTGATGTTCTTCCTCTTCACAATTACTTGACTCAAGATATAGACTGACACATATGATGGTTGGTTTGGATAAAGGTATGATTATCACTAACTGGTTTCAATTTAGAGAAGCTGGTGGCTTTGGAAGCCAAGAAGATTTATTTGCAAGTTGGACATGGAAATACTAATGAATGAAAAGTACAGGGAGGGAAAACCAACTAATTATGGGGGGCTGTTTTGTGGGGGTTGTTTTGTTTGGGGTTTGGTTTGGTTTGGTATGGTTTGGTTTGGTATGGTTTGATTTCCAGTGGAAGATGAGATCATAATTAACAGTAAGAGGGCTCTTAGAGGTAGCTGCCTGCAGGAATAGAATGGGGACATATTGTGCTAACAAACAGTAGCGTTGGGGATTTTTGAAGTGAGAATAGTGTGTGAGATGCTGAATGAGACAGCAAGACCTTGATGAACAAAGCTAGTAAAATTTGTAGTGAAATATGTCAAACTCTGTTTAGAAGCTTGAACTTCGGTTTTACCCATGAAAAATGGTCTCTTGTCCTGCTCTTATGATAGGTTTATGGCCAGAGCATCTAAAAAAAGTGTTGCAAGATGAGGAAACAGAAAGCCTTCCAGAATGGAATCTCTAATATGTCTTGGTTTTCTGTCTCCTTTAAGGCAGGGATGCTTTCTTACACCGTATTAAGCGCATTGTTGGTACCAATCAGACACTGCTCTTTTTGTGATTGTGTAAAAATCCTTTTAAGAAACAAGTCAGAGTGAAAAACCTTTCTGTGGTAGTGTGAAGGTTTAATCCTCCCACCACATAAAGCACAGCTGAACTCAGTCAGAGAAGCGTACGAAAAGCTCTATTTTACAAGCAGAATGAAATGCAGTGAATACATACATACAACAAGACCAAGGGCAGGGTCCTGCATCTGGGTCGAGGCAATCCCAGGCACAAATCCAGGCTGGGCAGTGACTGGCTGGGGAGCAGCCCTGAGGAGAGAGACCTGGGGGTGCTGGTGGACGAGAAGCTCAACAGGAGCTCTCAATGTGCACTTGCAGCCCAGAAAGCCAATCAGATCCTGGGCTGCAGCAGGAGAAGTGTGGCCAGCAGGTCAAGGGAGGTGATTCCCCCCCTCTCCTCAGCTCTGCTGAGACCCCACCTGGAGTACTGCATCCAGTTCTGGAGCCCCTATTCCAAGAGGGATCTGGAGGTGCTGGAGCGTGTCCAGAGAAGGGCCACGAGGATGAGCAGAGGGCTGGAGCACCTCTCCTGTGAGGACAGACTGAGGGAGTTGGGGCTGTTCAGTCTAGAGAACAGAAGGCTCCCAGGTGACCTCATTGTGGCCTTCCAGTATCTGAAGGGGGCTCCAGAAGGCTGGGGAGGGACTTTTCAGGCTCTCAGGGAGTGATAGGACTAGGGGAATGGAATGAAGCTGGAGGTGGGAGATTCAGGCTGGATGTGAGGAGGAAGTTCTTCACCGTGAGGGTGGTGAGGCCCTGGAATGGGTTGTCCAGGGAGGTGGTTGAGGCCCCGTCCCTTGAGGTGTTTAAGCCCAGGCTGGATGAGGCTCTGGCCAGGCTGATCTAGTGTAGAGTGTCCTTGCCCATGGCAGGGGGGTTGGAACTAGATGATTCTTGTGGTCCCTTCCAACCCTAACTGAATCTATGAAACTATGAAAAACATACAGTATTTACACTCTATACAAAAATATACAGGAAAGCATGTAACACAGAAACACCCTCCTGAGGAGAATCCCCCCCCCTTAGGTTCCCCAAAACCCCTCTCCCTCCCCCCTTTCTTGTCCAAGGTAATTGGACAGAAAAAGGAGAAAAAAAGAGAGATGGATATTAAGGGAAAATCATTAGTTTAAAGCAGTTGTTAAGAAATTTAGTTTTCTTATCTCATAAGTTTCAGTCCAGGGTCAGTTGCATGCAGGCTGGCCAAGAACAGAAAGAAAGACTGAAGACAGATCTAAGTTCTTAAGGGAAATTCATTACCTCAAAGCAGTTGTTAAGAAGTTAGTTATTCTTATCTTATCAGTTTGCAGGTCAGGGTCAACATTCATGCAGTCTGGCCAAGAACAAAAGTCAGAACAGA
Source organism: Colaptes auratus (assembly GCA_015227895.2). Classification (NCBI taxonomy): domain Eukaryota; kingdom Metazoa; phylum Chordata; class Aves; order Piciformes; family Picidae; genus Colaptes; species Colaptes auratus. The sequence continues at coordinate 6,897,804 of CM037640.1, forward strand.
CTGAAGCTGAAGTGAGTGAGAGCAAGAATAGCAGAGATATTTTGATGTTGTGCATCTCACATCTGACCAATGAAATTCATTTAGAATTATCTTTGTTTTCCTTTTTACACCTAAACATTCAGCTAGGGAATTCTGTAGCTGTCCCTTTCTTAAAGGCACAGCCTAAAACTGTCACACTTTCCCAGTCTCATCTATTAAAATTCTTACATGCAGATGCCCCTCTGTGTGTATATGCACATATTGTTATTGTTCTCAGCTGATTTGCAGCATTTATTGCATGGCAAACCTTACACAGAAATATTATGTACATGCACTAAACTCTCTTTGCAGAAATAAAGAAGTTATTCTAATTTTGTCCTTGCCTGACAGAAGCCTTTCACTCAGTCATCATCACTGGTTTATACTGCAATTGCACCAGCCAGTTGGATTCTCAGCAATGTGGCCAGCTTCATCTCATCCCCAAAGTGCTATCAAGCTGATGGCTGTTACTGAGTGCTTTTCAAAATACAGAAAGGTGCTCAGGGGGATTATTGAGAGTTATGTGGGCTGCCCTTTCTAATCCCTGTCTAATCCTAGATAAGAAGTTGCTCTTTCCAAGGCATGTCCCTTACCTCAAACTGCATCTGAGAACTGTTTGGCCATTGATAGTACGGTTGCTCAGCTGATACCCCTAAATCCCCACTTTAAAAATACAGTATTACTGGTGATTGCATCCTGAGTTCACTTTCCAGTTCCTCATGCCTGCTGTGGCCATCTACATTTCACCTCCATGTGCCCTTCTGTTTAGGTGCATATAAATGGGCATAAAGATACAGGCTGTCTTTGTAAAACATATGCAGTGTAAACAATGAAAAATGTCTTGTAATAGTCTAAGTAGTTATTTTGCAACTGGTTGCTTTCTGTTTCATGTTTGGATACCTAGTAAATGAATATGATTTCTCAATTTATGTTCCTTTTTATTGTGAGGGAGCTGTCCCACTCCAATAAATAATTTTCCAGCTGTAAGAAATGGGAAAGAACGAGGGTATTACTGCACTTTAGACTGTGAAGTCTGGAGAAGAGGAGGCTCAGGGGAGACCTTATTGCTGTCTACAATTACCTGAAGTAGTAGCCAGGAAGGGGTTGGTCTCTTCTCCCAGGCAACTAGCACCAGAACAAGAAGACACAGTCTCAAGCTGTGCCAGGGGAAGTTTAGGCTTGAGGTGAGGAGAAAGTTGCAGAGACTAGACTAGACTAGACTAGACTAGACTAGACTAGAATAGGTCAGAAGAGACCTCCAAGAGAGTTGTTAGCCATTGGAATGAGCTGCCCAGGGAAGCGGTGGAGTTACCATCCCTGGAAGTGTTCAAGAGGGGATTGGATGTGGCACTTGGTGCCATGGTTTAATAGTCATGAGGTGTTGGGTGACAGCTTGGACTTGATGATTTCTGGTTGGAAAAGACCTTTGACATCATCGAGACCAACCTGTCACCCAACAACATTAATCAACTAAACCATGGCACCAATTGCCCCATCTGGTCTCTCCTTAAACACTCCCAGAGATGGTGACTCCACCACCTCCCTGGGCAGCACATTCCAATGGCTAACAACTCTCTCTGTGAAGAACTTCTTCCTAACATCCAGCCTAAACCAACCCTGGTACAGCTTGAGACTGTGTGCTCTTGCTCTGGTGCTGTTGCCCGGGAGAAGAGACCAACCCCCACCTGGCTACAACCTCCCTTCAGATAGTTGTAGACAGCAAGAAGGTCTCCCCTGAGCCTCCTCTTCTCCAGGCTAAGCAACCCCAGCTTGCTCAGCCTCTCCTCACAGGGATTGTTCTCCAAACCCCTACCCAACTTTGTTGAAGGTTCAGCTCACTGTCACTTCATGGCCTTTTGCTCCCATGCTTTAGTGAGTGTCAACTTACCTATTTCACACTGATTTTCAAAGACATACAGTAAAAGGTAAAATTGTAAGTGTTAGATGCTTTAGGTGAAAGAAACCCAGTAGTAGTATTCCATAGAAGATGGATTCAGAAATACTTCTGTTTATCTAGAAGCACTTACAAAACATTTTAGTTAAATTTTATTGCCTGGATCTCCTTCTCTGGAGACTTTCAAGGCCATCTGGATGTGTTCCTGTGTGACCTGCTCTAGATTCTATGGTTCTGCTCTGGAAGGGTGGTTGGACTTGAAGATCTCCAGAGGTCCCCTTCCAATCCTTACCATCCTGTGATCTGCTAGCTACATCTTTTTCTTCACATAAATACATGTTTTTAGCTTCAGAGAATGGAAATCAATTCAACTATCACCACATCCTGGTCTCCAAGCTGGTGACCCATGGGTTTGATGGATGGACCACTAGATGGATAAAGAACTGGCTTGATGGCCGCACCCAAAGAGTGGATCCATGTCCCAGTGGAGGCCAGGGACAAGCAGAGTACCTCAGGGATCAGTCCTGGGACCAGTCTTATTCAACATCTTTGTGGGTGCCATGGACAGTGGCATGGAGTGCACCCTCAGCAAGTTTGCTGATGACACCAAGCTGTGTGGTTGCAGCAGACACGCTGGAGGGAAGGGATGCCATCCAGAGGACCTGGACAGGCTGGAGAGGTGGGCACAAGCCAACCTCATGAGCTTCAACAAGACCAAGGGCATGGTCCTGCATCTGGGTCGAGGCAATCCAGGCACAAATCCGGCTGGCAGTGACTGGCTGGGGAGCAGCCCAGAGGAGAGAGACTTGGGGGTGCTGGTGGATGAGAAGCTCACAGGAGCTCTCAATGTGCACTTGCAGCCCGGAAAGCCAATCAGATCCTGGGCTGCATCAGGAGAAGTGTGGCCAGCAGGTCAAGGGAGGTGATTCTCCCCCTCTCCTCAGCTCTGCTGAACCCCACCTGGAGTACTGCCTCCAGTTCTGAGCCCTATTCCCAAGAGGGATCTGGAGGTGCTGGAAGGTGTCCAAGAAGGGCCACGAGGATGAGCAGAGGGCTGGAGCACCTCTCCTATGAGGACAGACTGAAGGAGTTGGGGCTGTTCAGTCTGGAGAAGAGAAGGCTCCGAGGTGACCTCATTGTGGCCTTCCAGTATCTGAAGTGGGCCTACAAGGAGGCTGGGGAGGGACTTTTCAGGCTCTCAGTAGTGATAGGACTAGGGGAATGGAATGAAGCTGGAGGTGGGAGATTCAGGCTGGATGTGAGGAGGAAGTTCTTCACTGTGAGGGTGGTGAGGCCCTGGTATGGGTTGTCCAGGGAGGTGGTTGAGGCCCCGTCCCTGGAAGTGTTTAAGGCCAGGCTGGATGAGGCTCTGGCCAGCCTGATCTAGTGTGGGGTGTCCCTGCCCATGGCAGGGGGGTTGGAACTAGATGATCCTTGTGGTCCCTTCCAACCCTGACTGAAACTATGAAACTATGGAGGCTTCCTTAACAAACACCTGCGGTGTTTTTCAGCCTTGTCGTACCTGGAAATACGGAGGATGAGCTCAGAGGGGTTTTGGATTAAAAAATTTTATCATTGTGCCATGGCTGCCACCTTTCCCGGTGTCACTTGTTCTTTGCAGAGAGATTATGCCTGATGTGGAATTTGTTTTCCTTTTGTTCCTGCAAACCTAAGTAAGTCCTGCAACCCAAGTGAGAACAGGTAAGAAAGTTCACACACAGGGAAACTAGAGATAGGCATGTAGACAGGCAAGAAAGAGTATGGAAATACAACAGAAGCTATGCATTCTGGTCCCTAAAGATAGCTAAGCAAGCAGAGTATACTAGCAATGGGCTCTTTTTTTTTTCCTTCTTCTTCTTTTCTAGAAATGCTGCAGTCATCATTTTTTTTTCCTTGTTATTGCTGAACTGATAATTGAAGTTCTGGCTCTGATGCTGGAGATTGTGAAGACAAGAGACATATCAGAAATGAGGATAGGAAGAAAGAGAAGTGAGAGAAACAGTCATTTGAAGGGAAACCTTTGAAAAAAACAGGAACTAAAGGCATGAAAAAAAAACATAGGCACTCCTGCTAGTGCAGTTATTGTACATTGGTGGTGTTGCCACTTCCCTCACTGCCCCCACTCTGTCCCCTGTCCTCCCCGCCCCCTCCCCATCTTTTTTTAGGTAGTATATTTAACAATATAAATAGAATGTGGGCATGTTTGTAAAGACTCTTTGTTCATGAGGGTTTATTCCACCTTGGAAGCACCTATAGGAGATCTTGGGCCTGGAAGAAGAGATGGTGTTTAGTAGATGTATCATCTAAGCTGTTCTTAACAGAGACTCAGGAAAAATACTGACATAGTGTTACTTCACTGGCCACCAGATGGGAAGGACTGCTGGTTCCATTAGCAATCACAGAATGATGTACCTGCTTTACATGAGAAATCATTACTTAGCTAACCCTATAGTCATAGATCTGTTACTGACGTCCTAAACCAGCACAATCTCCACCCTCAGCTGGTTT